>MJUU01038534.1:196739-233435 GCA_002080025.1 Modiolus philippinarum | reverse complement strand
AATAAATTGGTGGAATTTTGTGATCAAAGACGCGAATTATGGAACATTTTCCAATTCATCATATTACAAATAAATTAACAGGACAACAAATATAAAAAAAACTTTGATAAAATTTATCTAAGATCTACTAATTGATCACTGAAGGCTGTAATATGACCCTTGCCATTGTAAACTTCTAACAAGCGTGACGCTATGCGCGAAATCATAGAATGTCCATTTTTCATAGAGATTTATTGGCATGAATCTGTTCGAAAATTTAATGCATGTATACTGAACTTACAAAATGTAAAATTTAAAAGAATGCGATGTGTAAATGAACTGCCCATATTGCTTGCTCATTTCTGATTCACGTACATATGATCAAGTATGATAAACTTTGTGTTTTTTATCTATCAAAGAAACCAATTTTTTCCAATCCTGTTTTATTTTGGACTCAAAATCGTGATTTTCCACGTTAAAAACAAGCCCGTGTTCAGGTATTCAAAATGGGTATTTTCATTCCGAATGTTCGGCCTTAATATAAGGGTTATCCGATTTTCCGAAGTTACAAATGAGAAATCCAGAGGTCTCGAAAAAAAGTGGGTCTCGCCTTTACCATATATTACGAAATGGGATTTTTTTTCCATCAGGCTTAAAACTTTTGAAGCTTTTTATAGAAGGTCACAACTATGTTTCCCTATACAAGATGTTTTTTGGGGGTGTTTCCCGCGTCACACCCGTATTTGGGGCAAAGCAGTGTTTTCAGTAAAGTCCGTAGTATTATCGCTTCCAATCATGAACGATCCCCTGTGAGTTTCCCCCGCTTCACTTTCAATTAAATGGAAAGGCTTTTTTTATTTCATCGTCTTTTTGTTGCATCATATTAAAAATTGTCTTTGAAATACATAATGATATATACGATGTCCCTATAAAGTCCCGTTCGTGGACGAATCTGCTGGTGGATGAAAAGCTGACACAGAAACACTCACGCCATCTGTTGTCATAATTCAATCATATGCGTTTTTTCCGCCACGTTTATTTTAAGCACATAAAAAAAAAATTGCATGAAAATACAAAGACAAAAGTTAAATATAAACGAAAGAATGTTGAACAATGAATACTTACTTTGAACACTTCTCTTTCAAATTATAAAACATGAAATTTTTCGAAATTAACACNGTAGATATAATGTCGTGAAAGAAGAATTTAGAACTTAATGAACAAAGTATAGAAATGGGAATATTTAGATAAAGAACATAAAATATAACAAATTGAGTTTTTAGAAACAATAATATAAAATATAAAAACTGCAGAAGTACTGATGAAATAGGAACATTGAAAGAAAGAATATAAATATGATAAAATGATATTATAGAATCTACAATATAGAATTAAAAAAAATGCAGAACTATGGATAAGGAAAGTGAAAACAATAAAAAGAGAAGATAAAATTTACAGCAAAGAATTTCTCTGGTGGCGGAAATACCCCTCCATAGATTTCGACAGTTTTGTCCGCAGGTTGACATGGACAAACATATATATGTACATGTATGTGAGTCCGCAAAAGAGGATACAATTATCAATTTTGTTACTCCAACCTAACACTATATGACACGTTTACCTTTTGTGACAAAACACCCCCAAAAATAAATATTTATTCTGTCCCTAAATAAATTTAAAATATCTGCAGTAAATGGTGTGAATACAGTGAAGTTTAAAAAAAGGGTTCTCCTGATCCTGCACCACTTAGCCGGACCTCCCCTCCGGATCCTCGATTTCTCTTGTTTATCTGTTTAAATTTTTGTTGACTTTGAATTATTTGCTTATTTTACACGAGGTATATATAATCATTAAAATCTTTTAAATTAAACGATTGTTTTAGATATCAATATGGTCTTTATACCGAAATTGTCCGGCTCGATCCGTTCTGTATGAGTTAATGTGTACGGTTGGACCACAGGCGTATGGCCGGACTTTAGACATACGGTCCATGAATATCATTTTACGCATATGGTCAGGAGCATATGCGTAAGGTCCAAATACGCGTATGGTCAGGAACAGATGTATATTTAAACATTTTTTTCTATATTTTTTCTAGCCCATACCTTGGTAAAACTAGAATATAGTAACCAAGTACAGCGAGTTGTGGCTGCACGCTGTTCAGCAAATGTTATATCGCGTTCTAGTCAGTAAGTATTGTTTAAAAGTGTTAAAAAATTGTTTATCATGCTAAACATCAATACTCAAGAAGTAAAGACAAATGCAAATTCTATACAAAACCTGAAAAAAAAATATATATTGGTCATAAAGAAAATAATTATGCGTATCGTTCTGAGACTGACGATAGATCTTTGCTCTACTTATATTGAAGAATTGTTTCCTTCTCTCTCCTTTTTTCTTATCTTTTATTTATTTTATTAATTAATTTTGATGGCAAAAGATATCACTTATGAAAGCTTTCAATACATTTTATGGAAATAAGCTCTCTCCAAATCAGTTTTTATCATAAGGCAAAGAAAAAAATAGAAAAAAAACTGTTTTTCAAATCTATCCATATCCGGAAAAAAATATTAAATTTACAAATATTTTTTGCTGTTGTTGTTGGTAATGTATCAAGATCGTGTTTTCACGTCGAACATCAAACAACTCTAAGAGATCCAAAACGTCTAAGAATGAATTCTTGTGAATTTTTCTGACAAAAGCTTGAAATAATTGAGAATTCTCAATTTCATTGTTTTCTTTGTCTTTGGCCCTGCAGTATAAAAATATTTTTGAAGGTTTCTTTGTTTGTAAATACAACTCGAAATCAAAACATTAAGAATATGCACTACAAGGGTGAATTAAGTATAGTTTTAAATTGTGAAAGAACAAAAACAAAAATAGAACACCATTTAAATAGTTTATATTTAAAGTGAATTGTATAAGTGAAATGCATTGTTAACACCAAGCAATGGAACGACACTTTTATTGTTTTTTTTTTACATTAAAGTCACTATAAAAAAAACTCCAACAATAGCCTTCAAAATTGATCAAATGTTAATACTTATAATTATATATCTATGAATAAATAAAAGGATGTGGAGTAAATGTACATTGGACAAAATCCCTATGAATACATTTTGATATTAAGCAAATGGAACAACGCTTTCAATGTTGTTCTTCATCTCGAAGTCACCATGACGTCTTCAACAAAAGTCAACCTCTCCAACCTAATATTAAATTGAAGACGGCCACAAGCACCGGTTTGAGCGGAATTCACTTGCTAAATGTGGAACAAATCTGTTTTCTTGCTGCAAACTGTAAGATAATGTGAAGCGTAGGCTAACATTTTTAATAGTAAATCAAACGCTTAAAGCTAACACATGAAATCTTAAATCCTCTATACCTCAAAAAAAGAATCAATCAATCAATTATCAAAACGATGAATTGGTGACCATTTAATCATTAGTAACTTCGGTATTTAGTTATTAATGACATTCAGAATCATAGTAGAGTGTACAAATTTTTTAATGTTACAGCAAAATTCGAAACACCTGCGCGTTTCATAAAACGGCCTAAACGATCTCTGTGTTATATGTCAATCAATCGTACGTCAATCATATGAAATTCAATTGATATTCACCTATCGAATAAAGAGGGCGTTCTGTAAATCAATTATCTGTGAAATTCATTGATCTTCAAATATGTTTATTTCTTTGTTGGGTTATTAAGATTGCTTGTGTAATGCTTAAAAAATAAAAAAAAGAAATTATTTGTGCGATGATCAGAAAGTACTTTGTCGAAAAGCCGATATCGAAAGTTTCGAAAATATGTTTTAAACAGATTTGATTTACAAATTTTGAAATTCTTGAAACAGTTTTAATAAGGATTTCAGAACGATTAATTCTAATTTGAAATCATGTCCCAAAATCCTCACAATTATTCACCATTTTCCCGTTTCAAAGGCGGAAAAATATTTTATGTAGACTTTTAAAGAGGCCGTATTTCCCCTTTTCATGGGCTAAATTTTCAGCGGTTCCAGCGTCACGTCATATACATGTACACTTTCCCGTCTTCCCGTTAAACTTTTTTGTCACGATCCCGTTTTCCGTTTGCCTAAATAAGGCAATCCTGCTTCCCGCTCATACCGCATAGAGACCAACTTAACACAATCAATTCTAGCTATATCCCTTTTCAAGCTTCTGATGGCGGTATATCGTGGAAAACCTTTTCTACTGCATATAAAGTATGGAAGTTTGTATACATCACACGAGTGCTGTGTAGATATATTTATTAAAATTCATACACCACGGGAATTTGTTCTTGCAGATGAAGAACGGCAATACGATCACCCTTTGCACGTCGCAGACATGTATATAATTTGTACAAGTATTTTGTTTTGTTTTGTTTGTTTTTTGTTTATTGGTTTGTTTGTTTTTGTTTGTTTTAATTTGTTTTGTTTTTGTTTTTGCCTTTTGTATTTTTGTTTGTTTGTTTGATTGTTTGCTTGTTTTGTTTTTTTTTCTTAATTTACGCCCACATTTTATATTATTTTGTCAATATTGATGTCTTCTGTTTTAAACAAGAATTTAAATGTTTGGAATATCATGCAGCACATAGAAAAAAATAGTAAGTAATAGATGATATTCACGTATTCACCATAAAACGAAAAGGATGTGCAATAAGAATCAATGATAAAACTGAATGAAACAAAAATCGTCCCTTTATTCTCTTTGTAATTGTACCCGTGGAACTTTATCATTTTAAGATAGAAGATTTTATTAAACTCTATGACAGTGTACACTGTAACAAGACACAAATACAAAAATACATAATCAGATATATTAAAGTACATTCAAGGAATTTATCAAACAAAAACAGAGAGATATAATATTAATATTGCTCAATCATAAATTATAATATACATCAGGTCAAATCACATTTCAATAATAAATATCTGAAGACAACGTGCAAAACAGTCATATCGAGTAGACCGAATTATGCCGAGTGTGTACTTTTTAAATGCCATGTATAGATTATGACAGACACCGGTCATTTTTTTATCTTTTAAAATGACATTCGGATATCCGACTAGCTGGTAAAAGGTTTTTCACATCTGAATTGTATTACGATAACAAACAAAATCAAAGCTCCGATGGAGCTGAAACTCGAAAACCCTGGAAATCTACATGTGGCAAATCTCCGTAGTCATCCAAAGAACTGCTCCATACGTCTGCATGTATTCCGTACTTTCGTATGTATGTCGATTGTGCAATATACATATCACAGGTAAACAAATGTTATTTTCATCTTTATCATGAATGAAATTATTTATGTTTCCGAAGAGTGTACAAAGGGAGGTAAATCAAACATACAGACCGATGCATTATGCAACTGCGCGGCAGGCCGCAATATAAAAAAAAAACGATTAATTTGATAAACATGCATATTGTTTTCAATTTAATATCACAACACTGCATTCAACTCAAGAAAATGAAGAAATATAACTTAAATACACAATGTATAAGATTTTGATAGAATCTTGCGCACTATATTTTATCGGAAGCACGAAGATCATTTTTTTTAGAGCTATTAATAGGCTTGAAGCCGCACGTGATTTTTTCTTGTCATATTAACAACTCTCCGCCTTCGGCTTACGAGTTAAAAACACATAGAGATAACACACACAAAAACAACACCACAGCGAATAAACAAATTAGGTAAAATAACAGAACATAAAACAAAAACAACAAACAAACAAACAAACAAACAAGCAAAAAAAAGTTTGAAGTATATCAGCCGATTAAAGAATTATTTCCGGATCCTGAGTCAATGTGTTGCATGTATTTTTGTTTACCTGGACGCTTGCGGATTACATTTCTATGAAAGTTTGTTCACTATTGAAAGAAATTGAATTACAAAAATATAGTAAATATTGAAATTCCATTGGGCAAATTAAAAGTAAATAAATAAATTGAACTGAATTGTCAGATTTTTTCACATTGTATCGATGACCGTATGACACATTCCTTTATTTTGTTATTCTTGTCATGTTTTTGCGCGGGAAAAACATCTCCTTTCTGATCTATATAATGTTTCTACAAATTTCTCAATGTTCTATGGATTGTGTGAATCGAGTAGGACGGATATGTTTTTCTTTTCAAACAATAAACAGAATGTATTTACTGTGACAGTCCTAAAATAATCCGAATGATCGTTTCAGAATAGTAAATAAGAAATTCTTAAATACTCTATGTGAATTTGTGAATAAAAACCATTTTGATTTTGTAAAAATGAAAATGCTTATATGTGATGAAGGGAATGATATGGAATAAATGCACATGAGACAAAGTCATGGTTAAACAACGCTTTTATTGTTGTTTTTCAACTTGAATATATAGCCATATATAAGTTCTTACACACGGCAAGCATTTTTTTTCTTACTGACAATACCCGATTTCTAAAATATGCAAAAATTCTTATCATATAATCTGAATAAAATGTTTGTATTTGATTGGCGTACAGATATCACGCCCTGTTTTAATCGATTTCCTTGGAACGGGTATGTTGCATATGACTGACGTTCGTTTGATTGACAGATAGTACCTATTTCGTGCACATTATTTGTTTAGGCCGTTTAAAGAAACGCGCATGTGTTTCGAATTTTGCTGTATTTTAACTCGGTACGTATTTTCTAAATGTCATTGAACTGTTTATTTGATAATTTTACTATTTTTGTTACATATGTCACAAACAGACTATTTGCCGGTTAATAGTTTCAATGACTACTGACTGGTTGTGAACTATTCTCTGGTCATTAAATAGGACGATGAACTACTGTGATAGTACTATTGTTCGTGGGGTTCCAGTTTTCGTGGATTTCGTGGTTCGTCAAAACCACGAAATTAAGTTCCCAACGAACTGCATTTTTCCATAGTGTTTAATAAATGCAGAAAATTCGAAACCACGAATTTAAGTACCGACAAAATAGTGAATTTTGTGAAAACCACGAAAATTGATGACCACGAATAAAAGTACTTCCACAGTATTTACTGGTCATTAAATAGGACGAATTGATACCGTTGATGTTCGATTTCGGTACAATAAAACATCTACTTCCTGGCTATTCGAATAATAGCAAATTATGGTTACCCTCGATCCCACTATTTCCCTCCGCTTCGCGTCGGGAAATAGTTGCGTCTCCGGAAACCATAAACTTGCAATTGTCCTCATAGCCAGTAAATAGGTGTATATAAAGTGTGCAATCTTATTGGCCGTGTTCCACCATAATTTTCTCCCATCTGCGAAAAAAAAAATCATATTAAATACTTTGATCCCCATTTTATTCTACAGTATTTATGGCCAGAATCAAAAGATAGACAAGTGGTAAATATCTTTAAATATTAAAAAATACTGATGATATTTTTGTTGCGGGCCATGGAAACTTTGTAATAGTAACATTTTATTCTGCAGTATTTATAGCCAGAATTAAAGGAATATCTTTTAATATTAAAAAATGCTGATTATATTTTTTGCGATAGAAACTTTTTTTTTTTATTTTTGTTAGATATGTGCTACCAAATCCACAATTTCTTGAAGTTCATGGCTATCAGAGAGCTTCATATGTGACAGATTTTGATAACCCAAGAACCGACACAGCTGAAACATCTGAATTAAATGAGTATCTAGACGTACAACCGGATAGTGCGAGTTCAACTGACGAATGTGATGCATACGAAAAAGTGGACTAATAAAACGGTAGTAAAATGTCGTTGTGAATGTACATTTTGAAGTAGAGACATAACATACAAACTGTCATCCTTGTAGCTTTATTTTTTCAAAACATCAATACATATCACAATGTAGAAGACGATATATCGAATGTATCCATCCCCGAGCGTATTCACCGACCAAGTAGCCAGTACTTCGATGCTGGCCCAAAAACCGATTTCATTTAAAAAAAAACTTGCATTATCCTAATTTAAGACAAAATTTTCAAAGCAATTGTTCCAAAAGGAGAATCTCTCTTCTGCATAGCTCTGTCCTTACCTAATTTTGCTTTTTCTGTTTGGACCATTTTACTAATTTGTTCGGTTTATTGATTTCCAAATGCTTTGATTTGATCTGCACTGAAGTGATATAATTTGTCGAAATGCGCATATAAAAAAGCTAAATTCAGAGTAACTTCGCTATTTTGTTATTTACACATCTTTAAAATAAATAAATTTGGTGTTAAAGTAGTCCACAAAAATAGTTTTTACTTTTTTACTGTCAATATTATTATATGCACGCCAAAATTTGATGCACATCTATACATTAAGATCGGGTACCAAAGTAAATTGATTTTGTTAAAAAAACAAACAAAAGGTTTAAATATTTTCATCAATTACACTTTTTTAACGTTTTGAACAGAAGAGTATTTCACATTTTTACTTTTACATTGTGATATGTATTTTACTTTTACTTTCCAGCAAAGGCTAAAACCCATCCAACATATCATAATATTATTATTGCATACTACGTCTTTTTTTTCTTTCTTTTTCTTTTTCTTACTAAATTTACAAATTATTTTATCGCAAGTGTTACCAGAAAATGTATAACTACTATGCTACTATGTAGAATATTATTCCTTTGTGTGAATTTAATTAAATAAAAAATAAGATATATATATATATATATATATATATATATATATATATATATATAAACGCCTGAAAAGATAGCCAACGCACAAACCTATAGGATGTCGGATCGAAAACAAAATTAACGATACTGTGCAAACAAAATAATAATATATACGTCTAAAGTGATACACAACAACATCAAAATAAAATTATTATAGTGAAATTTAGGCAATAAAAACCCTAAATTGATCAAATGACGAAATTTTCACTAGACCTACTAGCTTTCTCAACGTCTCTCGATAAGTGATCGTAAAAAATTATTTACATACATCGAACGTCAAAGATATTTTACCTGGACACAATATTACAATTTTTACACAAAGATATTTTTGTACCGGACTTGTGACAAAACATAACTGAATAAATTAAGAAAATGGGTAGGGGCGGGAAATTAGCCCCGCTAAACACTATATGTACAAACACCACTTCTTTAATAAATATATTAACAAATACTGTGAAAATGAAAACTTAAATAAACGGAATGAAAAACAAATTACTACCGATTTCTTGTTAATGCCATCCGGATGTAATGCACATAACTCTCTGATCCAGAAGCTTTCTCTCGATTGTCTCTGTTTATCGCTCCAACCCCGCACATGTTCGATGATGGTCACTTTTGATCTAGCAAAATCATCCAAAGAATGCCCAGGTAATTTGAAATGTTGACTGACAGGCAGAAATGGTTTTTTGGTGAGGTCACTGCGGTGTCCATTCATTCTTTTGTTGAACGGTTGGAAACTTTCACCCACATACTGTAGACCACAGACCTGGCAGTCAATGAGGTATACGACATTAGGTCCAAAGAATATATATATATATATATATAGCAAAGAAAAAACATAATATATGAAAATTGATTCACTACCTTGCCAAGACAAATTGAAAGTAATAACTTTTTCGAAATTGGTCACCCATCCGTGCAAGTTATTTCATTTGCTCTACATTTCCACTCAAGAGGTGGCAGGATTAAACTTTTTGTAAGGAAAGGTAACAAGCCAATTTGTATTAAACATACGTCATTGCACTTGAGGCGAATGTACATGTCCTATTTCCTTGGCCGTGAAAATGTTCAGTGAAGGGTTATACTTTGTTTTTAGCTCACCCGGCTATGCCAAGGTGAGCTTTTGCCATCACTTAGCGTCCGTCGTCCGTCCGTCGTAAACTTTTCATTCAAAGATCTTCTCCTCGCAATCCACTGGGCCATTTGGAACCAAATTTGGTCACAATAGTCCTTCGCTGGTTCCCTTTTAAATTTATATCCAGCAGATCCGTACCTTATCCAAGATGGCCGCCAGCGGGAACATAATTTTAACATTGGACCAAATGGAGAAACACATTCAAAGATCTTCTCAGAAATTGCTAGCCCAAAAAGAATCAAACTTAGTCACAATGGTCCTTAGACGGTTCCTTCCAAAAAGGGTATCCGACAGGTCAGTACCTCATCCAAGATGACCGCCAGCGGGGAACATAGTTGTAACATTAGACCATAAGGAAATACATTCAAAGATCTTCTTCTCAGAAATTACTAATCAAATAAGAATCAAACTTACTCACAATGGTCTTTAGATGGTTCCATCCAAAAAGGTATCCGGCAGGTCCGTACTTCATCCAAGATGGCTGCAAGCTGGAAACACAGTTTTAACATTACACCCTATGGAAAAGACATTCATAGATTGTCTTCTTAGAAACTACTGGTCCGATTAATATCAAACTTAGTCACAATAGTCCTTACATGGTCCAATCCTAAAAAAAAAGGCATCCGACAGGTCCGTACCTCATCCTGAATGGCTGCCAGCGGGGATATTAAGATTTTAAGGGGAATCAATATCTAATTTTTTATTTAAATTGTGGTCTGTTGTTGGTTAAAATGTATGGTGGAGCTTTCAGTTGCCATGGAAAACAGACCAGAAAACTGAAATTTAGAAAAAAAAGTATTCTGCTTGATATTTTATTTATTTTATTTTAGCAATATGTATAAACTAGGTTATAAGGGGAACCCCTGCCGAAAATTTTTTTAATGGTGTTCTGTTATTGTTTCAAATGGATGGTGGAGATGGAAACCAACAAGAAAACTGAAATTTTTGAGAAAAAAAAATGTTCTGCTAAATTTTATGTTTATTTTCAAAAATATTCTAACGCAGGTCACTAAGGAGAACCACTGCGGGAGTTTTTTTTAAATGTTCGGTAATAATTATTACCTAGATTATAAGGGAAACCCCTGCCCAAATTATTTTTGAAAGGTGGCCTCAAAGGGGTCTAAATGGATAACACATTCAAACATATCTAAACACCTTTTCTGAAATAACTTGTCAAATTAGAACACATTGAAACTTTGATGGTACCTTCAAATAAATGTATACGGGAGAGCCGCACCTCATTCAATATGGCTGCCATCATCAAGAAAGTTTATATTCGATTCCATTTAAACATGTTGGAAGAATTAGGTCTAATCCAATTATAACTAAACTTGATCACAAACGTCCTCTGAAGGCCCCTTCAAATTTGCTTTTGGCATCTCTTCGTCCAATCCAAGATGGCCTCCAGCAGGGAACATAGTTTAACATTGGACTCTATAGGAAATGCCTTTTATCTATACAAAAATACCGAAGTTGCATAAAAACAGTAAATTTCGTCATGCTGTACACGTGTTTCAAGGAGTAACTTGAAACTTGAAATAGGAAGCCAAATCCAGTACCAAGGACATCTACCGAGTGTCGTACACAAAATGAAGCCTCGGTATTTTTAAGTGGTCAGAAATTTGATAAAACAGTAAATTTTAATAAAACGCAATGTAAAATTTGCATGTCAGACAAGTCTGACCATTGGTCTAGTGAATAACATCGGGGACCTCTAGTCCACCAGCAGTGGCATCGGCCCAATGGTTCAAAATACAAAAAAATACCAAAGTTGCATAAAAACAGTTAATTTTGTTATGCTGTATGTCAGCCATAGTCCAAGTGAGCGATACAGGCTCTTGAGAGCCTCTTGTTAACATGCGTCATTGTCAGTGTACGTCAAGCAATTATACATATCCTATTTCCTTCAAATGTCTTAGGGAAAGCCTTTCAAATTTATAAACTGTTAGCGGGCGAATTTCCCCGGGATCAACATCACTTTATATCTTCTGATATAACGGTCAGATCAACTTGAGAATATTGTCAGTTTATGCATCCCGTAGAAAACTTAGAGTCTGTCTCATTTAAAGGAAAAGCATACTATAAAATCTGATTTAAATTCAGAGTAAAATGCAAGAGGTAAGGGAAAGTTCTTGCTTTCTAAACATTTCTGGACCATTAACGTAGTAGAAACTTGATGGACGTGTTAAAGACGTATTAACAACTTTGCCAGTTCGTGATACATCTTGATTGAAAAATACCGTTATATAAAATCGTAGTGAAAAGTTATTTTAAAAACGTGCAACGGTAGTATTTCAAGTTTTAAGGACGTAGTAAGAACCTAGCATAGACGGCAGAGAATTTCATCCCATCTGCTCCAAGTCCCTGAAGTTTTTGGCCCGTTCATTTCACGTCCTTTCTACGTCCACGCAGTTCTCAATACGTTCTTAGTAGGTCTTTACTACGTTTTTTCACAATCACGTTCTCACCACGTTTGTTTTGAACATACTCAAAATTATTCCACTTCTTTCACGTCCTTGAAGTTCGTACTGCGTTCAAATTATTCAAGCTTTACAACGTTCAGCAAGTTTTTGCTACGTTCATTTGAATTTTTAGGACTTCATGGGAACGTAGTAAGAACTTTACCCAGTGTGACGGGGGTTTTACATGTTTATTTGCTGTCATTTACCTTATTATGTTTTATATTGTAGGGAGAGGGCTTTATTTTATGTTGTGATAATCATGATAATTTGTGCCCGATCCCATAACTGTAAATATTTTGAGCAATAAAATATGTTTAATTCAAAGTAAAATACTTGATTCCAACGCTCTTGCATCTTGAGTATTCCCATGAAGATTACAAAAAATACTCAGGACAACACAGGAAAATATTTGAAACACCATGACCACAATCTTGAAAGGAGAGAATATGACAATACGTAATTTTAAAAGATGGGTCAAGGGGTGCTCTCCGCTAATCTGCCGACTGGCTAAAGGAGCCTAGTCTGCTGGTAAAACACTGTCGCACTACGGAAGAAAAATCAAACTCCAAACTTCCCGCAGGATTTGGTCAAGAATCATCATATATTTTTTTATCTTTTCTTTATCCCCAAATCACGCTTATTAATAAGAAAGTGTCCATTCTGTACAAAAATAATTGATTTTTAGATTATTGCTCGGTGTTCAATATCGATACTCTTAACTTTCGACGTCTATTTCTGTGACGTCATCTTCATTGAAAGAAAAAAATCAAGCGACGTGTGGCCGAAAAAGCCATTTTTGTCGTTATATTTCACTATATCTTTCTTCTTCCTCTTCTTTCTTCCTTTTTCTGAGTTCGGTGAACTATTGTTTTTATTGCCTTATTCTAATTAATACAAACAACTTTTCATGCTCTAAAAATATGAGGAAAAAAAATCAACATCAGAATTTTCATAATTTAATAGAAAAGATAACAAAAATGTCGAGTATTTTGCACGGGAAATTAATTAAGAGTTAAAATAATCATCAATATTTCATTCAAAAGTTTGTTCTTTCATAGAATTGAAATCTACAGACTTCCCGAATTATAATACAGAAATCCGTTTGCAGTTTCAACTATTACTACCGAAATGGCAAGGGTTGAAGTTAACCTATTCATTTCCCCGTCTTCCTCCATCTTGTTGACAGCTATGGGAAATCTGTTTCCCAGATGACAACAGATCTCCCCCTTTAAAGTTTAATTGTTGTTTCCTCTACCGGATTTAACATGTTCAACACGGCGAGTGTCTTATAAGGAGCAGGAGATGCCTACTCTACCGGTGTACCTGATCTCACCCATGGTTTTTTATTGGGTCCGTGTTGTTCATCTTTATGTGTGTGTGTGTGTCTTCGTTTTTCTTTTCTGTGCCGTGCTCATGTTGTGTCTCTGTTTCTTTTTTGTTTCCGATGTTGCCATTGTCCTCGGATTGTTCGTTTTGGATTGTGGGTTCGGTTCTCACTTACTTAGCTACTTTTTATGGCGCTATAGCAACAAAACGAAAACGGTGACCTATATTTTTCATTCTTAAAAATTGTCCCAAATACCTTGAAGAATGCAAAGTTTCATGAAAAAATCAACAGTAGAAAGGAATAGTTGGTTTGGTCTTAAAACTATTTTTCCTATCATGCCCATTGGTAGCCAATTTGCATAAGGTGCAAACTTGAAGAACATCTGTTTTGAAGGAGACCATCTAAGATATGTGATTCAGTTAAAATTCTTTGCATGCTCTTGCCATAGGATTGAGTAATAAATTAAGTCCTCCCGCAGATGGCCATGTTGGATGACAGATAGGCACCAAAGTCACAATACTTAGTCAGCACCTCATAAGCATTATTTATACCAGGTTCTATTCAAATCCATTCAGTGGTTCTCAAGGAAAATTTGAGGCTTTATTTAATAAAAATTAACATTACACAGGCTATAATTTCTAACTAAATGTCACCAAGACAGGTAATAAGCAAACAATAACATCCTTGGAAGACACAATACATTTATATAGAAAAATTATGACATGAAATAAGGTGAAATTTATGAAAATAATTTTGCAAAAATGTAGAAATTTGCACAAAAACACTACTTTGCTCTTGATTATGGAATTAATAATAGTTTTTAATGAAGTGATAGCAGGGAATTTCTCTAAAGCTTAAAAGATCAGGGTTAACCAAAGAAGATTTGAAACAGAATTTAAAGGGAAATAACCCATAAACCATATGGCATTAGTAAAATTGAAAAACGATCAATAACTCCTACACAGGTGTTTGGATTTTTTTTTCAAAATTTCCGTTACGCTAGAGCATGTAGTCACTATCAAGATTCTTTGAATCGACACAGATGTTTAATTCGTAAACTTTTAAATCGGGGCTTTGAGAAATGCAGATTAATAGTTTTTTCTGAAGAAATTTATTGGACGATGTCCAGATTTGATTGATAAATATTCAATTCCTATTTCCAATTTTATTGAAGACGGTTTTGTTTAAGTTTTGGCTTCTTCCTTGATGTTTCTCTTTTTACCACTTACATTTGATTTGTGCACCGAGCGACAAAAACATTTTACCTGTATGAGACATGGCTTGTACATCGAAAGACAAAAACATTTTACCTATATGAGAAAAATTCTAGGTTTTGACCGGAGGCACACCACTAATTCGGCCTCCCATTGACTCGTATATTAACTTCCGGGATTTCAAAAATTCACATAAAATAGAAATGAATTTTTTCAGGTGTGGGAACTTGTTATTCCGTTAACAGATCACCAAAACGATAAAATAAATACATTTAAACCATATGTTGTATGTCAAATTAGAAAATAAAATTGAATTGAAACGTTCCNGTTAATTTTGTACATAGTCGCAACAGAGAATTTTCGGTATTTGGTCGTATTTCATTCGATCCGTTCTAGCTTGTTACGCAACTTAATCATGTTTTTTTTTCAATTGTTCTTTGCTCTCCGTCATTCACCTAGAAATATTCTATGATCTTGCTGATTATAACATGTATCCATTGGCTGGAGTCACTACAAATTAAAAGGCACTATTCTTAATAGTACTATTTTCGAGGTCTGTCAAAAATTGGCGTATTGAAATAACGTAGTGCCTCCTGACAATATTATGGCTTTGACATTTAATACAAGCTGGGCACACAGAAGCTATAGTTAGTCGTCATACAAGCGGGAGGTTGATGCATCATTAAACCTGGTTTAACCCACCATTTTATTTATAAAATCCCCGTTCCAAGTCGGGAATATGACGGCTTGCCAAAATGTTCTGTGTTGGATTGGGATTATGAGTTATTTGCCAAAAACAGCAATTTACTCCTATGTTCTATTTTTAGTAACAGCGGCCATGTTGTTTGGTCATCGGACTAACGGAACACATTTTCCTTAACTGCATACCCTAGTGATGACCGGGCCACGTTTGGATTAAATTAGCCTAGTGGTTTCAGGGGAGAAAATTTTTGAAAAAAAAGTTTACGACGGACGTAAAGTGATGGCAAAAGCTCACCCTGGCATAGCCAAAAAACTTTGCCTTGGATTGGTCCTTAATTGGAATACACAGATTCTTATTGAAAACTCATGTCGTAAAAATGTGAAACATCATTTGCAAATTTTAACTAAATAGAAAAATATTTCAACCTGCTTTTATCACTCTGTAACAAGTCATTATACATGTATATAATAACATTCACTTTTATATAAGGACTCTTGAGTTAGTCATGTTAAATGTCGTAAAACGATGCGATAGTTAAGAAAAATAATAATAATAATAATTTTGTACGATGACACTTTATTTTTTTTTCAGCAAAGAATCTGCACATTGCAGAAAGATTAAACTTGAACATATATAAAATATAATAAGATAAAGGCCTACGCCGAGCGCAGCATGATACGACCGCAGCATGTCGAAAACTGAAATTTGGACAAGTGTAATTCAAAATGAATGAGGACACAGTAAAGAGCTTGATACAGTAATTAAATGGAGACAATAAAGAGCTTGACCATGTAATAAGCTGCACACAAACTAAGGAAAATAAAAATTAGCACTTATAATTCCTTATATATATCGGAAATGGTAAGATGTATGTCAAAAGTTTAATGTATGATAAGAGAAATCCCATTAAATTCCAAAACAAAAATAAAAGATTTTACATATTCTGAAAATTGTAATTTCAGCCCTTTTGACCCCTTGTAGCTTGGAAATGGTAAGAGCTATGCTAAATCCATTGGCATACTACTGAAAGCTTAAATCAAGAGAAATAAAAAGAAAAAAATCCCATCGAAATCAGATGAAAAATGAAAATTTTAGGTAATGTGCAAATTTGCAATTTTATCCCCATTCGGTCCCTCATAGCTTGGAAAAAAACATGTTGTCAAAAATCTAATGGTGCAGCTCTATATTTATTTTCCTAGGAATCCATTGCAAAAAAACTGCATCAAAAATCGGACTAGAAATAAATAAGATAAAATTTTTGAAAATCGCCCCTTTTGGGCCCCATTGTTCTCATGAACGGTACATGCCACGTAAAATTCGTTGGCATACTAGTGATAGGAAATTTCATTAGGAACACACTGAAAGAAACCCCATCAAAATCTAATAAATAATAAATATTCTACAGCCAAATATATGAAAACACCCAATTTTGCCCTTTTCGGCCCCTTTTTTAAAAATGGGAGGGGCGAAAATAAATAAAACCCACCCCAGGCTTCCTTTTATGCCAAAGAACACTGTGGTAAAATTTCATCAGGATTGGTCAACTGGGACTTAAGTTATTGACAAAAAACAAAAGTGTCTACAGAAGACGACGACGCCGGACGACAACGACGACGACGACGACAGCGCCATACCATTATCCGACCTAAAATTTTTTGCGGTCGTATTAAAAAATTATTGATCATTTTCGATTAGGCTGCACCAATGCTCATGTAAAAGACGATAAGTACTGTCTTTAATCAAGTAGGATTGAACCTGTAATATAGACATCAAATATCTCCAGTATCGAAGCTGGCCCTTTTTACCAGCAGCATAAAAAACTATGTCTTCTACGTCTGTTAACAAACTTGTTATCAGGAAATGCAAATATGTTATAAATAATAACAAAAGCAACGATGACGACATTTTCAAACACATAAATGTAATGATAAATAACAAAAAAGTCGTAAAAAGAAATAATTTACACAGAGTGTTTAGGAATCTTAAAAATTGAAGAAAGAAAGAAAATTGTGATACAAGAAATCGAGAATCAGATATTATATCTTCTACAAAAACATCTTTTGATATCATTAAAATATTGTCATGAATTCGAATCGTCTTCATCTGATGAATAGACCACGTTATTTTTGTATAGATAAACATGGCAATTATGTGTATTTTGGACAAATTTATCAAAGGGTCACGAATAATTCCATTACAGCAACATGAAATAATCCCAATTATATACAGAAACATTGCTATATAACCAATTCTCTTATCAGATCCAAGATTTGTAAATGACCTTAACATTGTTGATGACCGTGATGTTACTAATAAGAAAATGGAAATAAATGTAATACTTATTAAGCAATAAAACGATGGCATAAAAAATGAGAGTATCACAAGTAACCGAAAAATATAGACTGAAAAGTTGCCATACCCTTGTTATATGACCAACGCATTTGAATGAGTATATAAATCTTTTACTTATTTCAAAGTCTATAGAAAGCATATGTGACCATATAACTTGAATAATAAATACAGCAATTAAGTTTTCAGAGTTTTGGATACTCTCTAACACTAGAAAGGATATAGATATCAAAAATACTATTTTTCGAAGTAAAATAAAAAATTTTTGCCAACTAGTAGTAAAAGAATCTTGTTTAAAAATATCAATGCAATAAAAATGAACAGAAAACACAAGTAAAAACCATGGCACAAATAATTCCCCTATTGTCTGAAATGACATCATGAATAGAACTAAAACTGGATTGATGACACATAGTCCTTTTGGGTTATTCCTCAAAATTATAAATACTGTAACAAGTCTAGCTTTCGAAAGGTACTTAACATTAGATAATGGGTAATTATCGGTTTCGAAATCACTGTTAACGAATTTATTTTCAATATATGAAGTCAATCGATCATTAACTTGCAGTTTACTTTGTGTTTTCAAAAAGTGTTCTTTCGATTTGTCAAAAAATGAAACTTCGTCTAACAGAAACATCGACACAGCGTTACAAAATGATTCACAAGTCGGGTCCAAATATTTTTTCCATGTAATGTAGATAACAGAAATGTACATGTAAAGATGTCTTATGGAAACGTTTATGTCTCCTAATTTTAATAATTTTGCATCAAATTCAGATTCCCTCATATTAAGCTTGAAACCATCTGTATCCTCAACAACCTCAACGATATGACAGAAATCAATTGGAGAGTTGTCCAATTCAGTGGTAGATTCCCATGGCTGAAAAACAAGAGAAACATGCGATGTATACTTCCGACCTCGAAATTTGTATAATGAATATCTTCTATCAATTTCTTTGTCAAGATCTAAACCAAGATTTATTCCGCACATTACATTGTACCAATTTGATATGCAATCTTCATAGGCTGAAAAAGAAGAAACTGATGGTTACATAAAAAATTCATCATGACTACAAGATAAAGAACAACACTAAAAAGGTTGTTCCCTTTCTTGATTTCATCAGGTATTTGTAGAGACTTTGTCGGACGTGTATAACCTTCATTGTTTATCCTAACATAATCATCATTAAAAGTAAAGGTTTCTAAAGGATGCAAAAAAGCATATACCAATGACAAATTCCAATAAAAGACTATTATAATAACTAAATACCGAAGTTACTGTAAATTTACTTTCTGCATATGCGCATTTCGACAACTTATATCTCTTCAGTGCAGATAAAATCTAAACCTTTGGAAGACCAGAAACTCAAAGATGTTTAAAAACTGATAGAGAACAAATAACCAATATGATCTAAATGTAAAGCCAAAATCAGCTAAGGACAGAGCTTTGCATGAGAGAGATGCTCCTTAGTTTTAAACAAAATTTACAAAAATTTAGATATTGTAAGGTTCGAAATATAATCGGCTTTTGGGTCAGCACCGAAGTACTGACTACTGGGCTGGTGAATACCCTCGGGGACTTACAGTCCACCAGCAGTGGCGTCGACCCAGTGGTAACAATAACTAAATACCGAAGTTACTGTGAATTTACTTTGTCTATATTATAGGAAGGAACGATCTATTTACGTTAAGCAGTCGTCATACGAAAAATGACACTCCGTAGTTGATATAGATTCGTTATGTGCAAGTCACAAAATGTCCTTTAATCTGCTGTAAGAAGTTCAGTTCGCATCTATGAAAAAGAAACATTGTAACAAATGATGACCGCTAAGCTGTTTTTACAGTATTTATTGTACATCACGCAAATAAAACATCACATCTAATATGCTAGAGTCATGATTGTGTTGCGTCTACCACTTCCATACCAGAACAATTTTCTTTCAGGCTATCTTTGTCTACAACTTTGCTCACTTATATAATGAACATCTTCTGTGAGTATCACACCTGGAAGAATGCCATACGGAAAAATCGCAGAAACACAAGGGTACGATTTCAAGTACTCGGACGAATCTTTCCGAGTCCAAGACGCTAGAAATCTTAACCTAGGTTGTTTGAAATTTCTTTATCTGACGTTCTTACTGGTGTTTAACTCAGCATCCAAAACATAAAACTGACAAATGGAAACGCCATTGTTGACATCTGTGAATTACTTCCCTTTTTCAGACGTCATAAATACATGGAGAAGGCCAAGAAACGAATTAATGTGTTTTAGATCAAATTTTGTCTTTCCAAGTAGTCGATATTCTGTGCAATTGTTTTAAGTCAGATACTTATCAATTTATGTAGACTAAGCGGAGTATATTTTATGATAAAATATTGACTGCAGTAAATGCTTGTAACTTGTCTTACACCGCGAAAACAATTGACGAGTGTTGTATAGAGAGCAGGACATGTTCATCCTTCCGGAGCAACTGATGTCACTCTGTTTTTTTAGAGTTCACACTGTTCATGCTTTAGTTTTTTGTGTTGTATATGTAGTGTTCGTTTGTTTTGTGGGCATGTAGTGTCTTTTGTCTTCCGTCTTCTGGTGGTCTTGTTTTTGCCTTGTCTCTGGACTTTGATTTATGTAATCTTGTGCTTTGTTCCTTCGGTATTCCACTGCCGTTGTTTTGATTCCCCTGTCCGAGGTGGGAGAATACAAATCTATGATTTATTTTTCGAATGTTGTATGCTTTTATAGAAATACTAAACATTTTAAAGTGAAATATCTTTTAAGTAATATGACACAGAGTCAGAGATGATTTTCACCGTTGGATCTATTTTTGAAAGGCGGATATTTCCAGGAAGTTTGCCTTCGAACAATAATTTTAAAAGATAATACAGGGCTCTATTTAGTCGACTGAAATGGTCGCCTAGGCGACCAAATTTAGCGATTGGCGACTAAAAATAAAAAATTTTACGTGTTGGCGACCGGAAAAAAATAGCGTTTTTACCGTTTTCGGTATTGATTTATATATACTTCCTTGTCTTTTCGGCGTTTGAAACTATTGAAAAAAAAGCGATATAAAGCGTCTGAAAGACTTTGTTAAGGAACGTCATCTGTCACGATGTCTCAACAGCTGACACTTTCTTCGTTCTTAAAAAGAAAGAAGCCGCTGCCTGACAGTGACAATGCCAATGACCAGATTCATGAGATTGATAAGCAACCGAGAATTCTAGACGACAGTATTATTGAAAATCAATCTTATACTGCTCCCGTGTCGATGGTGGTTGTAGATGATGACACTGACCGTGCAGTTAAAACAAAATCGTGCGTAAATTTCAGGATTCGTGGCTCTCAAAGTTTGTGTGGTTGGTGTATGGAAAGGGGGTTATGACTTGCAAGTTTTGTTGCAGTATGCCGAGTGTGGCTGGTAATTCCGATTATGTGAGTGGGGCAAAAACATTCAAAGGGGAGTCTAAAAAGCACAATGAATCAACAAGGTACAGGGCATGCAGGGATGTCATAGTAATTGATAAAAGGGGATGTTCTGCCAAAGCCAAACTAAATCTGTTAGAACGAAATCAAGATGCCAAAACTATTTAAGATTTGAAAAAAAAATTTAACACTACATATACAATAGCCAAGGAAGAATTGCCTTTCACAAAATTTGCGCCACTTGTTCAAATGCAGAGGAAAAATGGTGTTGAATTAAACAAAAATTATGAGAATGATGTTAAGTGTGCCGAGATGATCTTCTGTATAGGCGCTACCATGAAACAAGAGATTGTAGATAAAATGACTGAGAGTAGTTTTTATAGTATTATGATAGATGCTGGAACAGATTGTGCAATCAAAGAGAATGAAGCTTTTATTGTGCGTTATGTAAATGAAGGCGTTCCAGAGACCAGGTTATTAGGACTTATCGAATTGGAGAATGCTGATGCAGAGGGTAAGTAAACAGTGTCGTTTTTAACTTTAAGTTTGTTGATATTATCAGTAAAAATGCTCATTTTTTCACACTTATATTTATGCATAACATTTTCAAGTATTTTTATTACATGAAATCGTGAATTACACTCATTGTTGGGTGCATGTACATGATGTGTGAACGGCAAATCTTCGTTAGCTTTAGTATGATATTTTAAATTCCACAAACTATATATAATGTTTTTTTTTACTTTTTTTCATCTGATGAGACATAAGTTGTCGAAATGCGCATATGCAGAAAATGAATCAACAGTAACTTCCTTATTTTGTTATTCATCATCTGTTTTCATTACAAGTGATTTAATTTAGCTTTGGTAACAAAATTTATTTTTACACATTGACTGTGAATATGTGTACACAGCCTAAAGGATCCAAAACTCAGCTTCATCACCGGTTTTTGTTCTTGGACCAAATTTGCCTTCTTTCGTTTAATGTTAACAATTTTGTTTTTTAGGTACACTTAATGCTATAAGGAAGGCCTTCCAGGCCACTGATGGAATGGGTGATGTCCAGTTTCAGAATCATCTTGTTCGATTTTCTGCAGATGGGGCATCTTTGAACTTTGGCCAGCATGCTGGTGTCAGGCACTTTTGCGTGAGAGTAGTCCATGGTTAATTCCAATTTGGTGTTTGCCTCACAGGTAAAATTTTAAATCTTTCTTCTGAGTGCATGTTTTTTATATATTTTAAGGAATTGCAATATTGCTTAGTTTTCCTGTTCTTATATGATGTCTCTTGTACATTTCCATATATTTAAATTATTTTAGACTTTACTAGCACCAAGGCATCTGCAGAAAATACCAATAACTTCTTTTTTGGAATATAGCTTGTATTTTTTTTATATATTTCAGATTAGAATTGGCTGTGACCAATATGATGAAAACAAACTCTTCGACAGTAAAGGCAATGGACGTGTTAGATTTAATTTATAAAACATATCATTACAGCTGTAAATCACGGCGTGAATTGAAAATACTCGGAGAGCAACTTGATGTCAATGTTAAAAATCCTACTCGTGTTAGAGGCACACGTTGGTCACCACACATCTTAAGAGCTCTTCAGGTAATGATGAAACCTGCTAAAGACAAAACCCTTGCAGATGTTGGTCAATATTCTGTTGTTTTTCAACACATGAAACATTTAGCACCCACTAACAGGAATTCTGATGTTAAAGGCAGGGCAATTAACATATGCAAAAACATGAAAAATTTTTAATTTGTTGCTTTTTGTTACTTCCTGATGGATATACTTGGAGTCATTAAAATTAAACTAGAATGTCTTAAAGTTACACCAACATTTGATGGTCATATGGTCAGATTTCTAAACTATATGTCAAAATTTGTAAAATTTCAAGGTGTAGAAATACAACAGTCTACAGTACCTGATCTTGAAGGCTTAACAATGGATAATTTGCCCTTACAATTTAGAAATCAGTGTAATAATGCCATAGATTTGGTAGCTAAGGGTATGCATGACAGGTATAAGTCCCTTCTTGTTGAAACAAAGGACATTGAGTCTAAACCCATCCAGTGTTTTAGCATATTTATACATGATACCTTGCCTGAAGGAAGGGATTTAGCCGACTTTGGTAACGAGGAGGTGTTGTATCTTGCTGATCATTTTAAGACTGTTTTGGAGAGGTATTTTGTTGCAGCTAAGTTGATGTTCAAGTTTGCTTTCAGATTTATTTGCATGTAATGATCAGTTTCTCCACATTATTTTGCATGGTTGTTAGTTTGCTTAAGGCCATAATAAAAATATGATTATCCTAGATTTTCATAAGTGATCGTTCTGATTTTCAACAACTGAAAAAAAATGTATTGAATTTTGGTCATTGACTTGTTACATTTACAGTATTTTTTTTTAAAAATCATGAAATAAATTTATTATCAGCTGCCACTTGCCCTTTGTTTTTCAAAATGTTTGATGACTCATTCTCATTGAGAATCTAGGATTTTTTTTAAATGGCCTATGCCTCAACATCTTTAAATAATGTTTGACATACTATTTTTATTTAAATTGCAAAGTTTCATTTTATTTGTTCAATAACTAGCATAATATTATATAATAACATAATCTTGTCATTCACAACCCTGTCTGTCAGTGTGAAATCTACAAATTTGAACATTTTATTCAGCAATTCTATTTAAAAAAAAACAGTTTCCATCTATGCTGACTCAATGCAGTTGTTTTTTCTTATTTATTGGCATATCTGATTAAGCTGTTCCAAAGTTTAAACAACTGAAAAAGTCACTCAGTATGCCATTTCCATAAACCATTTTGTAAAACACGGTAACTTCTGACAATATGTTAAGGAAAGTTTCTTGATATTTCCTTTTTTAACTGATAAATTTCTCTTCCTGGAAAAATTACAATTGCAGAGAGATCAGATTAAATACAAATGTTTTTAACAAGTTAACATCATTATCACAAATGAAAACGACACTTGAAAGAAAAAAAAAATTCTATTATTTAGAATATAAAAATATAAATGGAACCATATATATATATATATATAAATAGAACCAAATGTTAATAGAAATGGTTGTCAAATTGGAAAAATCATGGAACAGTGGTTANTCAAATCCGTGAAGACGTGAAATTTAGCTGAAAATGTCCGTTTTCATTTGGGACACAGACACGTCATATCTGTCAATGATGTCATGGTGACGGCCATAGAATTTCTGAAGGGATGAAAGTAACAAAGGCTGAACAAATCCCTGACTAAGCAGCTTTTGGGACAGTGTTTTACAAATGTTTTTAACAAGTTAACATCATTATCACAAATGAAAACGACACTTGAAAGAAAAAAAAATATTCTATTATTTAGAATATAAATGGAACCATATATATATATATATAAATAGAACCAAATGTTAATAGAAATGGTTGTCAAATTGGAAAAATCATGGAACAGTGGCGACATATAAAGATGGTAGTCGATGTCAACTTCAGGGACAAGAATTATACTGCACAGTGGAAGATCTTGCTTACCAGAGAACCGTTCAAGGATGATTTCGCTGGATGTTAATGCTTAGAAATCATATTAATATATCAAAATAAAAATATTAGTGGTAAATCAATGAGACATGTACACACATAATTACAAACTAATTGAACATTTAACAAACACTATCTCTCAGGCCCTGTTTGACTGTCTGCTACCAGCTCTCGATGACATCCTTCAGTCAACTATTGGTCTCCAGACTAAAATTTGTCTCATTAAATTATTCTTTTCTCCTCTATATTACCAGCCAAAATTTGCAGTTTAGTTTTGAATTTGTTGATCTACCTGATTGAAGCCTCTACACTGATGCATAATTATGTATTTATGTTTTATATTTCAGGATTTGTTGATGCTTGTGAAGATCATGTTAGGGATCCATTCACTAGTGCACAATGTGAGCGCACCATCTCGGCACAGAACAGGATAAAATCAGACTGTAGGAGTTGTCTCTCTGCTAGTACACTAGAGCACCTGATTCGAATTAGTGGAGAAGGGCCTGATATTGTAGACTATAAATGTGACCTTGATATAAGCCGTTGGTTTTCAACAGAAAGACGCATTCTAAATTTTTATTATGACCACTGGCCATTAGAAAATGAAATAAATGCAGAGGAAGAGACACTGACCATATCTTAATAAAATAATGTTTACAATGCCTAATTTCCTTTATTTCATTGATTTTTTTCTCTGGCGACCAAAGAAATATGCCTGGCGACCAAAATTTTCAATTGGCGACCATTTTTTTGACAATGGTGGCCAACTGGCGACCTGAAATAAAAGTCTACTTTGAGGCCTGTAATATCACATGAGGAAGTTCCACCTAACCAATTGTTTCTTCAATACCATTTCGGAGCAAATTTAAAGTATCTTTGCTTAGTTCAGGTGTCTAAGTGGTACTATTCAGCCATTTTTGTGTAATACTTGTTCATTTAGATTTCATTCACTAAAAAAAAATAACAAAATATTTATTTAAAATGTAAAGAAAGTTCCAAAATATTCAAAATTAATATTCCTTATCATTTTTACAACATTTTCATTACAAAAGGGTGAACTAAATTACACAAGCTTTAAATCTGTGGCTGGATTTACAGAACACAGAAATGGTGCTAGGGAGATAATTTGATAAAAGAATTTAATATAGATATCACTCGAGAAATTAACATTTCGCATTTTATCTGTGTTATTTAAACGGTGACCACTAATTCATATTTTTCATATGTCACATGCAAAGTATGAACAATATCTATAAAAGAATTTTAAAGCCATCCCCGCATAAAGTCATTTTCCCTATCATTTTTATGTAAAATCCTGAAATTTTCAATTTCATTTTTTGCGCTAAAATGCACGGTGACCCCTATTAAATTTTATTTAATATTTTGAATAATAATGCATTTATGTTTCTACTCAGAAAATTTAACAAAATTCTATAGTAGGAAAATAATACCCTGCAGACACCTTAAGAACCTAAATTAATCATTATATGCAGCGGTTTTTATGATCAAATTTTAGTTTTAGGTTGTACAAATTATAATTTGTACAAAATTAACCCAAAAATCACTTAAAAGTTGAACAAATTTTACATCATTTCGTAAATTTATTTCAAATGATGAAATGAATGAAAATATGTTTACCAAATGATGACATTAATGAAAAAATGTTTTATTTTAATACAATAGGGCATATCAGAAAATTTGACTTTGTATTACTACTTTCTATTAATAAAAAGTATTATCAGAGCAAGTCAAGAACCATGACAATAGAAATTACACACATGAACATAACGTCATTTGTACAGTCCCAACTTCCATAGCTCTGACCTCCTTAGAAGGGACTAGTAGATGAAAACAGTTCGGCCAATGCATTTCAAACTATCAAGTTGAAATTATATTGGAAACTTAACATTAAGGTGTCTCGGTGGTATTATTCCGCCATTTTTGTCTAATAATTGTTCATTTAGGTTTCATCCATTAAGAAATTTAACAAAATAGTTATTTGAAATGAAAAGAAAGTTCAAATGTATTTAAAATTTATATTCCTAATCATTTTTATAACATTTTCGTTACAAAACTTTGAGTTAAAACACATGAGCTTTAAATCTGTTGCTGGATTTACAGAACACAGAAATTATTCAAGGGAGATAATTTGATAAGATATTTTAACAAAGATATCACTAGAGAAATTAACATTTTGCAATTTTTCTTTCTTATTTCAACGGTGACCTCTAATTTTTATCTTTTATATGTAAACTACATAATGATAATTAAACACATGCAAAGTATGAAAAAATTCTATAATAGATTTTTATAACTATCCTCTCATATGGTCATTTTCTTTATCATTTCTATGTAAAATCCTGAAATTTTCAATTTCAGATTTTGCGCTTAAATGCACGGTGACCCCAAAATTTTATTTTACATTTTGAACAATAATACAATTATGTTTCTGCAGAGAAAATTTTTACAAAATTCTATAATAGGATATTAATACCCTGCAGACACCTTAAGGCCAAACTGAAAATCTTTTTAAACACCCATGGGGTATGAGCTATTGCATCTTGTGCGATCAAAGTTCCAGTGCAAGTACATGTTTTTACAAATGACATCGATTGTTATGTTGTATTGTCTATGTGTTTATTTGTCCGTCCAACATGGGCACCCATTAAGTAATGGATTATAGTAACTGTGGTATTAATATCCTACAGAAAAAAATCTTAATCATTAATTTTAATGAGAACTATTCATTAGTGATCATGAGTGACTACGCAGTCAACAATAACAGGACCTGCTTTTGTGCTATTAGATTTTAATATCAAGTGTACAAACTGAAAATACAGATATTTTAAATATTTCTGTATGAAAAGAAGCTTTTTGCAGCACATATTCGCACAGCCTCACAAATAAAGAAAAAGCAAAGGAAATTCTGCAATGATTGTCACGTGATCTTTGAATTAGCGTTGTTGTGATACACAGAACTTTCAGGAATTAGTTGAAAGCCATCGAATTGAACACGGTTCTGTATTGCTCTGATAACAATATTAATACACAATAACTCATTATACAAAATTATGTAAAATTGCCTGATGTGCTCTGTTATAGTAAAATAAAACATATTTTCATTAATTCCATCATTTGCTAAACATATTTTCATTAATTTCATAATAAAATTTAGTACATTGTAAATGGTGTAAGATTTGTACAAGTTGTAAGAGATTTTTGGGCTAATTTTGTACAAACAACGGCAGTAGAAAACCGAAGGAACAAAGGAGGGAAATCCACAAAAATCGAAGTCCAAAGACATGGCCAAAACGAGCACACAGAAAACAATGGCGCCAGACACAAAACAATGACGTTAGACAGACACAATGCTAAGAAATAGAAATCACAACATATAAAACAAAGGCACTCACAGTGTAAACTCCAGTGAGACTGAGAGTGACATCAGGTACAAATTATAATTTGTACAACCTAATTTTGTACAAATTGTAATTTGTACAAAGTGAAAATACAAATTATAATTTGTACAACATTTTTGTACAAATTATAATTTGTACAAAATTATAATTTGTACACAACGTATGTATACAATCCTTTAGAATGTGGTTGATTTATAGTCCAATATTTAAATATGTTTCTTCTTGCCGACATTTGCATTCATATTGGAATTGAAGATAAATATTTTGGAAGGATTTTATAAAATTTAGATTAACACGATTTATTTACCGAAAATCAAACCAGTGAATCACTGTTAAACCATCTACAAACAAGTTGCTTTCTTTCAAAAAGCAATACCTGGACTGGCTTATTCAAAAAAAACAGCGAATACCCAAACCCGGTACATCAATTATTGTTAGGTACGATCCATGCCGTAAAAGCAGACGGGTGGATAGTGGATCAATTATCCTTAAACATTCGATATAAAGAAATAAAATTATGATATATTAATATTTTTCGTATTATTTTTTATCCAAAAATACATTCGATCAGCAAAACAATTATAACTGAGTTATAGAATAAATACACATTTATTTGAACACTATAGTTGATAACGAAATGTACCTAAAATGAATAATCTCTTTACGTTTTTAAGTCATGTGGGACATAACATAATACATACAAACTTAAGCACTGGTGACCTCCTTCTGCTGACACTATAAAATTTAAAGATGGAATAAATCACTGTGTATCTCCGACCCACAATTACAATTGCCAATATAAACACATATTTATTATGTATGACACTGCAGAAATTGTTGAGATAATTCTGCATTATTTTATGACCTTCAGAAAGACATTCATTTCGCTGAATTATTTACGACAGATATTGTAATGTGCAGACGTGAGACGGTGTATAATTCAGTTGTTAATACGTTTATCATGCAAGTTTTGTTTCAGCTTTTATTTAAATAAACACCCTAATCACGTGCGCTGTCAATTAGTGCATTACCAATGGCGTGCTGTAAAAGGTGGATTTTTTGCAGTCATGCGCAATCAATAATTCTACAGCGGTTCCGCATAAATCTCGCCAATATTATAATGCCTGGACTTAATAGTCCAGGCAAAAATCAGTTCTCCTAAAGGCAACGAAACGAAATGGTAGCATAACGTCAAGGTTGGTGCATTTTGCATGTATGGGTTAAAAAAATACTACATACAAATAGTAAGTTACCCACATAAATTGTGAATCGTATCGTTAAGAATAAATGAATATGCTTCAACACAGACTCTAAAATTATATATTTATTGCATTCTGTTTAGGTAGCACGGTACAGTTTCTTTTTCCATAGGCGAAAATAGTATTATTTTCAAGATTTTCACCCATTCAAAACTCGCACCCGGCATATTATAGTATGTTCCCTTGTAGAGCATCAATTTAACTTTAAAAAAAATGACCCAGTAATTAGCTGCACACAAACTAAGGAAAATAAAAATTAGCTCTTAAAACTGGAAAAGGCAAGAGGTATGTCAACAATATACAGAAAGCTTATATCAAGAGGAATCCAAAGAAGAAATTCCTATCGAAATCCAATGAAAAATAAAGGTTTCACATATATAGAAAAATTGCAATTTTGGCCCCTTTGACCCCTTGTAGCTTGGAAACGGTAAGAGCTATGCAAAATCTGTTGACACACTGCTGTAAGCTTATATCAAGAGGAATCCAAAGAAAAAATCCCATCGAAATCCAATGAAAAATAAAGATTTGACATATGTAGAAAAATTGCAATTTCGGCTGCTTTAACCCTTTGTAGCTCGGAAACGGTAAGAGCTATGCCAAATCCGTTGACATACTGCTGAAAGCTTAGATCAAGAGGAATCCAAGAAAAAAAACCCATCGTAATACGATAAAAAATAATTTTTTTAAATAATCAGCGCAATTTTGGCCCCGTTCGGGCCCTCATATCTGGAAAAGGAAACAAGTTACCAAAAATCTAATAGAAGATCGCTATATTAATTTTTTATAAGGAATCTTTTGAAAAAAATGCATCAAAATCGGACTTAAATTAAAAAAAAAATTTGGAGATTCGCCCATGTTGGGCCCCATTTATCTCATGAGCGGTACATGCTACGTGAAATCTGTTGACATACTACAGATTGGACATTTCCTCAGGAACACACTGAAACAAACCCCATCAAAATCCAATTAATAATGAAGATTTTACAGTCAAATATGTGAGAACACTCAATTTCACCCCCTTTTGGACCCTTTTTCTGAAACGGGCGGGGCCAAGGACTCGAAATTAAAACCTCCAAAATACATCATATTAAAATTTCATAAAGATCCGTCCACCAAAGCAAAGTTATGCTGTCCACAGACGCCGACGACTTGGACGACGCCGACGACGCTGACGCCGACGACGCCAACACTATACCATTATACGACCACAAAATGCGGAGGCAAGTTTGCTCCACCTATTTCAGAATAAATTGTGATGGAAATTCGTGGATCTTTTTAACGGGCTCTGACTCCTCCGCGTTTGTAATAGTAGTACGATAGAGGGGTTTTAATATCATTTTAACATTGTGTGAAGGGGAATACAAAGAAAGGACTTGCAGATTCAACAACTACATGTATAGTAGTGCGACAAAGGAAATGATACAAAAAGACATAAGTATCCAAATTCAGCTAGCAGAGATAATTAAAGGAGTTGATACCCTTTTTAAAGAACAAACTTTTCAACTATAAGCAGGTCCAAGCACCACACTCCCACCCAAACGAAAAACAATATAAAACCAACAAACAAAAACAACTGAAAGAAAACAAAAACAAACAAAAAGAAAAAAACTCGGGTAACAACCCAAAATTATAATTTTACATAAATAATACGGGACTTTGAGTCGTGTTCATTCCGGAAACAAATCTATTATTATAATACGACAAAAAATCACCACATCAATACCTTGGAAAGGAATCACTAACTAACTAGAAAACACGAGGGGACTTTATAAACATAAGAAGATGATATAAATCGGAGAATGGTTTTTATGAAATAAAAACGATACGCTAGGCTATGGAATAGCCTTAGATAGAAAATTGCATGTTTAATTCTGACAGTGAAAAGGGTGTGGTGGCTCATGATGTATTTGTAGTAAGCCTTTCTCGTTACTTTTTTGTAAATTCTTCTATTGGTTTGCACATGTGACAAAAGAGGTGAAGAATACCCTATATACAAATGTAGTCACTAAATCTAAAGAAATGAGAGTAATATTTCTCCAATAACTGAATACCATATGCCTTCTTCAAACTGAGTGAAAAATTATCAATAATATCATCATGATAATGAAATAAAGTCTATTGATGCAAATGTAAAACAAGGGGGACTTTATAAACATAAAGAAATCGATTCAGTCACTGATTCGATCAAACTTCTCATTTTGCGACCTTTTAAAGCGGTGTTTTTTTTTTACAGTATTTGTATATTATTGATTATTGCACAATACCTTATCTTTATTTTTAACTTCTGGTTTTAAATTTATACATAAGCGTTCTTATTCTTTTCATCATACCTATATTTATAAATCTGGCTAAGCGATTTTTAACTTCTGGTTTTAAATTTAAACATTACTGTTCTTATTCTTTATATCATATCTATATTTATAAATCTAGCTAAGCGATATTGCAATACCAATCCCATCATCCCCTACAAACCTGTTCCCAGTACCACCTATGGTAAATGTTTATAATACGTTTCAACTTCCACAAGGAAACAGAAAAATTAAACCCCGCCCCGTTTTTTCAGGGCGAAACTGGACACCATTTTGATTTTCGATCATATGAAATTCCTGTTGGTCAACAGTCTTCTGGGCATGCGTTCTCATCACTACGCAAGCGTACTCCTCACTTTCCCCCAAGAACTATCGATATAGCTTGGCTATTCCATAGCCTAGCTAATGAACACTGTTGAGCTAAGGGTGATTCATATTTAATCAGTTTGTAGCGCTTCACTTTAATTTGTTTTTGCCTATTAGAATTAAATTAAAGAATTGTCATATGGGAAAAAATAAAAGAGCGCTTCAATTTCATAAATAGTTTGTTTTTATGTGGTATTTATTTATTTCAATAGGTTTAGAAATCCAGTTTTCCTTCCGAGGCGATCGTTTCACGAGAGTTCCTATCTCGAAAGTCCCGTATTCAATTTGTGCATTTAATACTGATTCCTATTTTCTCCTATTTTAAATCAGATTATACTCATATGCAAAGATTTTTAATTTAATATTAAATAAGTAAACATGTACTTGATATTATTTTTAACAGAATTATCTTTTATTATTTCAATAACATTTCTATCTCCATATAAACAACAAAATACCGTTCTTACTGTTAATTTTATTCTGCCACTTCGACAACTTATGGCCTTTCAGTGCAGATAGGATTAATATGTTTTGTAAAAACATGTAAAAAATATGATTATTTTTTTTTTTAATTTTGATGTCAAACCTGTTATCTTACTTTTTCTAACCTTTTAACATAAGTCGAAACTTTCAGTACTTAACCAGAATGGCCAATACAGGTTCAGTCAAGACGAGATTATTTCAGAACTAAATCAGACTGATCGAGACAGTCAAGACTTTCCCAGTATACGATTAGACCGGTCGAGATAGTCATTACTTTCAGTACAATTCCAGACTGGTCAAGAGAGGAAGAGACCCTTTCAGTACAAGTCCAAATTATTTAAGACAGGTCGACACTCAATGTGAAATTTCAAACTGAATAAGAGCTGTCGCCGAATGGCGTCCAATTATACCCCCGCTCATTGCTCATTACTACAAACACAAAGTGAGAAATCCTTGACAAAAAATTTCAATATATGGCTATAATGGAAAATATTGAAGTAATAGGCAAACAGGAAGTAGACGAGTGACACACTTGAAAAGAGGAGACAAGGTACAACTCATCATACTTAATCTTTAGACCAAATACCAAATTATTACTACATACAAAGCTGAGAAATCTTTGACAAAAAATTTCAATATATGGCTATAATGGAAATAAATAAAGGTTATCGGCAAACAGGAAGTAGATGAGTGACTTGAAAAGAGGAGACACGGTACAACTCATCATATCATCAGACCAAATATGAAATCATTACTATATACACAAGCTGAGAAATCCTTCATGAAAAAAAAATCAATATATAGCCGTAATGCGAAAAATGAAAGTTATTGGCAAACAGGAAGTAGACAAGTGATGGGCTTGAAAAGGGGGAAACGGTACAACTCATCATAATTTAGCTTCAGACCAAATATCAAATCATTACTACATACACAAGCTGAGAAATCTTTTACAAAAAAATTTCAATTAGGGCTATAATGGAAATCAATCAAAGTTATCGACAAACATTAAGTAGATAAGTGACGGACTTGAAAACGGGAGACACGGTACAGCTAATCATACCAAAGCTTCAGACCAAATATCAAATAGTCTCTATATACACAAGCTGAGAAATCCTTGACGAAAAAGTTTCAACATATGGCTATAATACGAAAAATCAAAGCTATCGGCAAACAGGAAGTAGATGAGTGACGGAATTGAAATGAAGGTACAACTCATCATACCAAAGCTTCAGACCAAATATCAAATCATTACTACATACACAAGCTGTGAAATCTTTGAAATAAATAATCAACAAATGGCTATAATGGGAATAAATCAAAGTTGTCGGCAAACAGGAATTAGATGAGTGTCAGACTTGAAAAGAGGAGACACGGTACAACTCATCACACCAAAGCTTCAGACCAAATATCAAATCCTTACTATATACACAAGCTAAGAAATCTTTACGAAAATTTTCAATATATGGCTATAATGGGACAAAATTTACTAAGTCTGTAAACAGGAAGTAGTATTTGCAAAGGTCTGAAAATGCTTCCCACAATATGGCATGATCATAAAAAGTTTCTGACAAATTTCAGATCTGTAACTTTTTCGATTGCGGAGATAAATGCGACGAAAATGTGTTACGGACGGAACCACTCACACACCCACACACACACACACACGCACACACCGAAAACAGTATACCCCCTATCCCTGATGGGGAGCGGGGGTATAATTAGACGTCAGACCAAATATCAAATCCGTACTATATACACAAGCTGAGAAATCCTAGAGGAAAAAATTTCAATATATGGCTATATTGCAAGAAAACAAAGTTATCGGCAAACAGGTAGTAGACAAGTGATGGACTTTAAAAGGAGAAACACGGTACAACTCATCATAATTAAGCTTCACACCAAATATCAAATCATTACTACATACACAAGCTGAGAAATCTTCGACGAAAAATTTCAATATATAGGTATAATGGGGAAAATTGACTAAGTTGGTTAACAGGAAGTAGTATTTGCACGGGTCTGAAAATACTTCACACAATATGGTATGATCATACAAAGTTTCTGACGATCTGTAACTTTTTCGATTGCGGAGATAAATGCAACGAAAATGTGTTACGAACGGAACCAGCCACACACCCACCCACACACACACGCACAGACCGAAAACAGTATACCCCTATCCCCAATGGGGAGCGGGGGTATAATTAGACTTTTGTCAAGACGAATGTCATATTTTTCCGAAAACTTGAGACTGGTCGAATACTTTTCAGTATTATTTTATACGAAAAGTGCCCATTTCAGTCTTCAGTGTTTTGATGTGTCACTACAACGAAAACTCTGGAAGCAAAAGTCGAATTGATTTAGAAATATGTTGGGTTTTTTTTTGTTTTTTTTTTCTTGGAGAAAAAGTTTTTTCATTGTAACAAATGTTCTCATGAACCAATCAAATTAAGACTGTCATTGTGTTTTATGGCAATAAAAATAAAGGCATTCTAGATCCGTATAAGATCTGTCGAACCAACTTTCAGGAAAACAATCCAACGAATAGAGTAACTAATACTTTCTTACTATAACCCCGCTTTGAAAAAGCGGCGGGTATATAGTGATGGCCGTGTCCGTCCGTCCGTTCGTCTGTCCGTCCGTCCGTCTGTCCGTCCGTCACACATTTTTGGTCACAGTTTTCTCAGCTTGTATATGTTGGAATGATTTAATATTTGGTCAGAAGCTTGGTTATGATGAGTTGTAACGTGTAAGCTATTTTCGGGTCTGTGATTTTGCTACTTCCTGTTTGCCGATACGTTGAAGTTTTGCTATAACACACTATGGATTAGAAATTTTCGTCACAGTTTTCTCAGCTTGTATTTGTTGGAATGATTCCATATTTGGCCAGAAGCTTGGTTATGATGAGTTGTTATGTATAAGCTATTTTCGGGTCCATCGTGTTGCTACTTTCTGTTTGCCGATGCGTTGAAGTTTTACTATTACACGCTATGGATGAGAAATTTTGGTCACAGTTTTCTCAGCTTGTCTATGTTGGAATGATTTCATATTTGGTCAGGACTTTGGTTATGATAAGTTGTAACGTGTAAGCTATTTTCAGGTCTGTAATGTTGCTACTTCCTGTTTGCCGATACGTTGAAGTTTTACTATAACACACTATGGATGAGAAATTTTGGTCACAGTTTTCTCAGCTTGTATATGTTGGAATGATTTCTTATTTGGTCAGATGCTTAATTATGGTGAGTTGTAACGTGTAAGCTTTTTTCCCATCTGCCGTGTTGCTACTTCCTATTTGCCGATATGTTGAAGTTTTACTATAACACACTATGGATGAAAAATTTTTGTCACAGTTTTCTCAGCTTGTATATGTTGGAATGATTTCATATTTGGTCAGGAGCTTGATTATGATGAGTTGTAACATGTAAGCTATTTTCAGGTCTGTCATTTTTGTACTTCCTGTTTGCCGATATGTTAAAGTTTTACTATAACACACTATGGACGAGAAATTTTCGTTGTAGTTTACTTAAATTGTATGGGTGGGAATGATTTCAAATTTGGTCTGGAGCTTTATAATAATGAGTTGTAGCGTGTAAGCTATTTTGAGATCTGCCGTATTACCACTTCCTGTTTGCCAATACGTTGAAGTTTTACTGTAACCCTTTATGGATGAGAATTTTCGTCACAGTTATTTGGCTTCTATAGGTGGGAATGATTTCAAATTTGGACTAGAGTTGTAATGTGTAAGCCATTTACAGGCCTGTTGTGCATGCACTTCCTGTTTGCTGATTCTTTGATGTTTAACAGTAACTAACTAGGAAGGAGAAATTTTCATCACAGTTTTCTCAGCTTCAATAGGTTGGGTTGGTTTCATATTTGGTCTGAAGCTTAATTTTGATGAGTTGTAATGTGTAAGCCGTTTTCAGGTCTGCTGTATTACCACTTCCTGTTTTCTTGGCTTGATTTCAAGTTTGGTCTGGACAACTGTTTAAAGAATTGTATTACACTTTGGAAGCGGGGGTATTCATTTGTGGCCCAGCGGACCACAGTACTTCTAGTTT
>MJUU01038534.1:177398-196305 GCA_002080025.1 Modiolus philippinarum | reverse complement strand
ACTCGCCTAACAAACCTAAAAAACCTTTAAATCGTCTAATTCATAAGGGTTATAATTACGATATTGTCGTCAAGTCATTACGTATGGCCTTCTTTGGTATTAACATTGATTTTTTGATAGGGTTTTTGCATTTTAACTAAACACATTCTTAATTTCTAAAATCAGTATTGCATGGACACGAGTTGTGTATTCCGGTATATACATGAAATCATTATGCTAAACTCCTCACAGGAAAGCTGTATACTGAGGGTACATAACTTAATTTGTCAGTTGGTAATGGGTCTGGAGCTGGCTTGTCGGTTAACTGCTAGTAGTCTCTTGTGATTTCATGTTTATGTCCGTATATTTAGTTCTCTCAGTTTCATTTCTCACAATTGACTCAGTCCTGTTGCCAACTGAATTTTACCGTTGTTACGATTATTTCTTTATTTATCACATTGGCTGTAGGGGGAAGGTTTGGGCCCAATAAAACTAGTTTAACCCCGCCGCAGCAGGTTTGCGCCTGTCCTAAGTCGGGAAATTTATTAAGCCATTGTGTGTCTTGTCTGTTCTCTAGTTAGTTCACTTTATGTCTATGGGAGTCTAGGATGATGTTTATTTCGCTGAACTTGATTACTCTTTATTTAGGGGCCAACTCCGACCTGCCGTTGGGTGTGGGGTTTCCTCAACGTTCATTGAAGATCTTATGTTGTTTTTGAGTTGTTTTTACTCCCTTTGGGTCGTTGTCTCTTTGACACATTCCCCGTTTCCCTTCTTTTTCCTAAACAAAAAACATCCCCGGCAGAGACAATACTCAAATTACATTACCTATATCGGGTACCAAAACTACACAAAACTCCATACAAGCAAAGATACATTGCTGGATCTTCATCTTGTTCAACTACTGAAATGTCTATTGAATTTCTGCAGTCAAAGACAGGCGTCAATCATACTATTAAACTATTCATACCTAAAGTGACATAAATAACATGTGGATTTTTAAAATTCGAAGAATTTATTGAAAATTTTTTATCCCATTCATTTCCTTAAATACATTCTCCCAAAACATTTGTTTTTTCCATATTCTATACCACGTTTCCTCGTGATGAACTAAAAAAATGAATCAAGAATATCATTCAAAAAGCCTTTGCCGATCAAAAAATGATGAAATCGACATATCCTCCAGAACTAGAGATAAAGGAAACGGCAGAGACCACTAGATCTACATTTTTTAGGACTTACATCTCGAATTTGAAGAAAATTGTCATCTCAGTATTCAAAATTACGAAAAAGGGTCTATTTTAATCAAAATTATTGATTTCCCTAACATGGAAAATAGTGTTCCACCTTCTACTGCTTACGGAGTGCATGTTTCGCATCCGAAAGCTAGCACAAATTAAACAAACTTTCTCATTAGACATAGCTGTCTTCGAGACAGCCAAATTAATCAAGGCCTCATTGTGACTTAAGGATGAAGAACATCAATAAAAGCGTTGTTTCATTGTTTGGTTTAATCATATATTTGTGAAGACTTTGTCTCATGTGCATTTACTCAATATCCTTTCATTGTTTATTCAGAAATATTGTCTCATGCGATCATTGAAAAAGTTCCTTAATAGATATCAGTCATTTGTGAAGAAATTGATGTTTAAATTTTTTGCGTAATACTTGGATAATCATTTCTTTTTACGGTCTACAAACTTTCGATGGCAATTGTTCTTGAGTTGCTGCCGGACACTGTCGCAATAGAATGGGACGTTTGGCGAGCCATGAAACCGGTCCCAACAGCGTCGGCATACGGAGTTTACATTTCCCAGCTCATTCGCTATTCAAGGCCTGTGGTCGATACAGTGACTTCCTTGATAGAGCCCAGTTGCTCACAAATAGGCTACTTAGACAAGGGTATGTTGCCCAAAACTTGAAGGCATCCATCCAGAAGTTTAACGGTCGACATCACCGTCTTGTAAACCTCTATGGGATATATGTTTCCCAGATGACAACAAATCTGTCCCTTTAAAAGCTAAATTGTTGTTTCCTCTACCGGATAAATATGTACAACACGGCGGGTGTCTTATAAGAAGCAGGAGATTCTTACTCTACCGGTGAAACTCATCCGTGTGTGTGTGTGTGCATGTGTGTGTGTATATGTGTGTGTGTGTGTCTTCATTTTTCTTTTCTGTGCCGTACTCATGTTGTGTCTGATTCTTTGGGGGTTTTTTTTGGTGTTTTTTTTTCGATGTTGCCATTGTCCTTGAATTATTCGTTTTAGATTGACGGTTCGGTTCTCACTTTCTTTATTAGACAGCGGCGAGTTATCGGGTTTTCGTATTTAATAAATGTCATATTGTCACCGGTGAAAATAGAGGATTTTTAGTCATTCGAAGAAGTGACGTCACAATATTTTGTCAATGTCGTCAAATAACAACCGGCACATTGAAAAATATAATCCGCATATAAAATCTTGGTTTTTGTGTAGACAATCTATTTAATAAAAAGCATAACTAACAGGGTTAAATAAAACTCATTCGTGTCGATCAACGCAGTAGTAGTTCCGCAACTTGTTTAATCCTTATTCGTTGTTCGGCACTCGTGACATTTAGTGTCAATAATAAATATAAAAAAAAAGAGATAAGTGTTGTCCAAAGAAATTAAGCACACAAATTGAGAATTAACATTTTTTCACTTATAGGTATTGTCTTCTGAATAAAATCAATTTACGGATTATAAATGATTATTATTAAGAAGAAGAAGAAACTTTTTTTTTATGTCTCGATCTGTTTATACATAAAACAGCAGTGACAGGATTTAACAAAAATTGGTTAACAAATATAAAAACGTAAAACTTATGTTACAAAAGGGGAAAAAAAGGAAACCAAGCAAAGAGAATAAAACCAACAGAATCATTTTATAAAAAAAAACTTTTATTTTTTTTTTGTTTTTATGAAGTGAAAGACCTATCGTGGTCAAATAATACTTTTTTGTCTTGTCATTGTAGATAGACATTTGAATCTTTCACACAAATTGATATTTTTTGGTATTGTGTACTTCTTTTTTGACTACTTTTGGATTATGGGTTTCCATATTATATTTTTCTAATGCTGTCTATGAGAGTTTAATCCTTGAAACACGTGCACAGCATAACGAAATTTTCTGTTTATCACGTAACTCTAGTATACTGAAGTGTTGAAGGGAAAATTATAAACGAAAGTCCAAACCGTCGAGAACAGATATTTGTATTATGAAAAATGTTCAGTTTGCACAGAGTTCTAAAAATTTTAACGTTGGATAAATTTAAAGTACACCAAAAGCAAGCGACTTATTTTCCTTATAAATGGCAGGACATTTTTTTTCTACATATTTTACTTAGCTACTGTACTGTAGATTAATGAAACTGAATATGAAAAAGAAAAGAAATGGGGTGAATGTCAAGTAGACAACATCCAGTCTCCAGGTTAAAACGACCCAAAACAAAGCATCTAGGAGTCACCGTACGGACTTCAACACAGTGAGGAACTTCACACCATGTAGCAAGCCCTAAATGGCCTCACAAAGTAAATAACGTAGATTGCCGCGGGTGAATGTATAGATGCACATACAATGCACAAATCGACATAAAAGGTCAATTTAGTGTTTGTCTTTTGAAGTGGATACAGCTGTCCCGAGTTCCTATCTTTGTTTACGTTTGTCTTTTGTCTTATTTGTGTTTCTTCTATGTAGTTCCCTAGTATATTGTGGCATGTATTATAATTTTCAGCCATTGTAGGTGTTTCCTATTGTTTCCTATTTTATTTCATTGATTTACTACTTTCGGATACATTTCAATGAAACTTGGAGCAACTCACAATCAATCGATTTCAATGACGTACAAGGAAGATTGACAAACCGTTGTTCGAGTCACGATAGTCTGTAATAAGATCAATCTCGGTAAATCTCTGGAGTGAGGCCGATGCACCGACACGATAAGAATCTCCTATCATGTTTGCTTCATCCGTCAAGTCAGAAATGATATGTCGAAGGGACAAATCATAGCCAGAAACGAGAAAGGTCTGATAGTTATGATTACTGAGTTGTCTTATATTAACAATGACAGAGCGGTGTCGAAGGGACAAATCATAGCAAGAAACGAGAACGGTCCGATAGTTTGTCGACATATTTGTAAAATCGGAAACTGGACGAACAAATTTAAAAGACCCGTTATTTACAAAAATCCAACTACAGGGACATTGCAAAATTGTGAATATCGGAGAATATATCGTAACTGGACGAACAAAGACATGTAAATGACAAATTCTAGATGCAGAGATATTACTACATCAGAACTGGACGAACAAAAACACGTAAATTACAAAAATCCAACTACAGAGATTTTACAAAATGGAGAGCTGGACGAACAAATACACGAAACACGGATTTCACAAGTTAGTCGAAAGTTGTGTGGTTGTATGACGCGGCATTGTGGAGATCAACCAAATATAGAAGAATTTACATTTTTCTACATATACCTCAAAGAAACCGTTTGAGGATTTTTTAACAGAATTTGTCCACATGATCCATCCAATATCTCAAAGCACTCCTTAGTTATCAAAAGTGAAACAGCTTTATCAGATGTTTAGACGTCTTTTTCTGCATAAGATTGTTCTGGATGTATTTTACTCATGTCGCCAAAGGCTTTTCAAAACAGTGCGTCCGTTATCAGTCTGTTAACTTTCTACATTTATCTCTTCTCCTCTGAAACCAGCGTACCAAATAAAACAAAATTTTACAGGAATGATAGATCGAATGCCTTTACAAAAGTTGGTACTTTAGTGTTAATCGTAAAATATAGTTTCACCTAAAATTTCATTGGAAACAATATATTCCTTGTAAATTGCACTCCTGTAATGCTGTATAGCAGGGCCTTTACAAATAACTAAATACCGAAGTTACTGTGAATTTATTTTCTGCATATGTACATTTCGACTTATGTCCATTCAGTGCAGATAAAATCTAAACTTTTGGAAGAGATGTTCAAAAACTGATAGAGAATAAATAACCAATATGATCTAAATGTAAAGTCAAAATCCGCTAAGGACATAGCTTTGAATGAGGGACAATTTTTTTTAAATTCGTTAAGGCAGTTTACAAAGAAAGTGAGAACAGACTCGTCAGTATAAAAAAGAATGGTAATATCGGAAACACAAAGATACAATAACACCACAAGTTCTTAAGCTTGGTATTTAACAGAATTTATATGGTATTCAGACTAAGTACATATTTATCAATTATGGACTTTTTACGACGTCAATATGTTATATATGGACCTGTTAGGTTTATATTGACCGAGGACGAAGTCCGAGGTCAATATATTCCTAACAGGTCCATATTTAACATATTGACAGAGTAAAAAGTNCATCATTTTTATATTACATATGTAGTTTTATGGTATCTCATTACATTTTTGCGGAGGAAAATTTTGTCAATACATCGGAATTTAATTAGAAATAGAACCGTTATTTGAAAGCGGGTGTGGATCTGCCATCATCTAGAATGGGTTATTACATGAGTGCTCATAGGATAAATAAATGCCGACCTTCTCTTATATTTGCGAATAAAAAAAACAACTAAGCCTTTTTATAAGCGTATTTACGTGAAGTGTGCAATAAAAAACAAGTGACAACTGTTAAAGATTTTAGTGGTTGCTCTGTAAAGACATTTCAATATCCTCTTTTATTTCCCAGGCGGAAACTCCCATTAATGTGTAAAGGGTTTTCCGGTATTTAATAAAATATTTTTTCATAAGACCTTTTCTTAGTGAAAAACTTTAGTCTAAAAGTCCAACCAGACATGTAGCGTCAATAAAACTAAAAATAGAAACATAGCGTCAATATATTTAAAAATAGAAACACGGCGTCAATATACCAAAAATTAGAAACAACGCTGAAATATACTGAATATTCTTAAAATCACGTGAGCGTATTAGCCAATGAGATTAATAGGAACTTATACCATATGTAATATAAACTAATATACACTTCGTATGCAGATAAACTTGATATCAATGAAGAAGTGTGGATACACCGTAGATTTAATTCATAGATGTTTCTCCCGTAAGAACGGCGCACAAAAGTATAAGTACATTATTATAGGCAGAGAAAAGGCGCGCTTTGTGAAAAAACGACTAAGAATCAGAGAAAAAAAATATACAGAGAAAGAAGTGATTAAAATGAGTTTCTGATCGACAATATATTTGTCAAGTTTGGAGGACTTGTTTTTCAAAAGGGCTTCAAAATAAAGATAAAAACTTGGTCAATCCTCTTATTTCAGCTTCCGTCATATAGATGATATTTTATCACTAAACAACCCTCGCTTTGGTGATTTCTTTCATTTTACCTATCAAAGAGCTCGAAATTCAGGATACTACAGATATTTCCACATCGGCTTCGTTCCTGGACCTTCATCTCGAAATTGACAACAGAGGTACACTACAAACTAGACTGTATGACAAACGCAGTGACTTCGCTTTTCCAAAAGTCAACTGCCCTTTTCTTTGTAGCAACATTCCAAAAGCATATGAAGTTAACATCTCCCAACTCATTCGCTACTCAAGGGCCTGTGGTCGATATAGTGACTACCTAGATAGAGTTCGGTTGCTTACATATAGGCAACTTAAGCATGGGTGTGTTACCCATAAGTTGAAGTCATCACTACATAAGTTCTACGGGCGACATCACGATCTTGTGGATTGCTATGGGATATATGTTTCCCAGATGACAACAGACCTTTCTCTTTGCCACTAAAGTTTGTTTTTTCCTCTACCAGAGTTGACATGTTCAACACGGCGGGTGTCTTATAACAAGCAGAAGATGTTTACTCTACCGGTGCACCTGATCTCACCAATGGTTTTTATTGGGTCCGTGTTGCTCATTTTTGTATATGTGAGTGTCTTCATTTTCTGTGTCGTGCTCGTGTTATGTCTTTGTTTTTCCGACGTTGTCGTTGTCCTTGGATGGTTCGTTTTAGACCGACGATTCGGTTCTCACTTAATATGAATAAGTAAGATAAAAAATCATTTTAGAAACAAAAGATGATTGTTTTAATAAAATTATTACTATTAATTACAGAAATAATGAATTTTCAAGAGTTGCGTCCATTGTTTTACTGCAGTAATGACTTATTCATTCGCACGATGGAGATGGGGGAAAGAAAAAGCTTGTTTGATCATAGGTAGGCAGATTTCAAAATATGTGCTGGCAACAATATTTGTTGCAGACATTATTTCAACAGATAGCAGGAAAATTTAATATTTTTAAGAATTGCACAGATGAATTTTATTACATATCATGTGATCCAAAGATGTAACAGCAATTTGTATAGCTCTTCCTGTCTAGTTCTGTGGTTACGGAGTCCCTGTTGGTGAAGGTGACGGGGTTGGTTGGGGGCCTTCGTAATAACTGCCACATGGTACTGGAAATAATGAAAATAACATTAATTCGGAATAACTGCCACAAAATACTCGAAAATAATGAAAATGATATTAGTACCGAATAACGTCCTCATTGTAATGGAATATAATAAAGATAACATTACATGTAGTTCTGAATAACTGCAACATGGTACTGAAAAATAATGAAATTTAATTAGTTTGGATAGTTACTGTGAATTTAAATTCTGAATAATTGTTCAGGACACTGGATAATAATGAAAATCACATGAGTTCGGAATAACTGCCTCACTTTACTGGAAAACAATTAAAATAACATTACATGTAGTTCTGAATAACTGCAATATGGTACTGCAAGAAATAACATTAGTTCGGATTAACTGTTACAGGACACCGGATAATAACGAAAACAACATTAGTTCGGAATAACTGCCAATGATAAAAGTAACATTACTTTAGAATAACTGCAAATAAAAAATAAAATTGCAACAGGGAACTGCTAAAATAAGGAAAATTAGTTCGAAATAACTGCCGCATGATGTACTGGAAAATAATAAAAATAACATAAAGTTTGGAATAACTGCCACAGTGTACTCGATAATAATGAAAAACATAACAAAATACCGAAGTAACTGTTAATTCATTTTCTGCATATGCGCATTTCGACAACTTATGTCTAATCAGAGCATAAAATCACATTGGTTTGGAATAACTGCCACAAGGTACTTGAAAATAAAGAAAATAATCCTTTTGCGGAGCAACTGGCACACGGTACTGGAAAATAATGAAAATAACATTGGTTCGGACATAAGTTGTTGAAATGGCCACATGAAGAAACTAAAGTTACAGTAAGTTCGGTTTTTAGTTAGTCGATACATGTGCTGGCAGACTGTTTAGTCCCTGGGGACATTCTTCAGACCAGTAGTCAGCACTTCGGTGTCGTAGTCAGCACTTCGGTGTCGTAGTCAGCACTTCGGTGTCGACCCGACAGCCGATTTTATTTGAAAACTTACAACATTATTTTTTTCGTAAATTTTGTCGAAAATAAAGGACTGTCTCCCACATGAACAAGCTCTGTCCTTAGCTGATTTTGGCATTCCATTTAGATCATATTGGTTAGTTTATTCTATCATTTTTGAAACATATTTGGGTTAATGATCTTCCAAATGTTTAGGTTTTTTTCTGCACTGAAGAGACATAAATTGCCGAAATGGCTATACGCAGAAATTGCTGGGTTTTCCGAGGTTAACAGATTATATAGATGATTTTCATCACTGTTGGCATTCACAATCATATATTCTACCCTTGCAGCTCGCATTAACAACACCTTATCATTCATATTATATAGAGCTGTGTGCAATACTATTATAATATAATTTCAAAATAATTCACTTCTTATGAAAATATCTTTTTTTAAATAATGTGCAAGCAAAAACTCTGTCATAAATCAGAGTAATATTTTGAATTTTTAGTCTGTAAAAAGCAATTTAATATTTGAATTTGCAATTTTAAAAGAATTGACTTATGATGAAAAGAAATATATATGTTAATTATATGCTAACATTAAAGAGAAGTGTAATATTTGGGAATTTGAAGACAAAAAATGCAATTTCATGTTGAAAAAAGAATGTATCTCTTTCCCGTCTGTACATTTGCGTCACAAACATTTATAGTATATACCTTTGTATGCTTTTACACACTCGTATCTGTATGGATTATAGTAGCCTGCGTCTCTACGTTTACGTTCAGCTCCTCCGTAACAGTAAACCAAACAACATTTATATCCTGGTTTACAGTTGCAATCATCTCCGTAACATCCACCTCCGTAACCTTTGCAATAGTAGGAGGAAGTACTTCGTTTTGATGGTCCCTTAAACGATGGGCACACGTAACAGTAAGACGTCGATCTTTTTGCTGAAATATTACAGATTAAGTTAGCAAAAAGCATTACCACTGCTTGAATATACCATGTATTTGTGTATGAACTCCATATTTCTTTTATGTTTATACATTTTGATCGTAACAATAAAATAAGTTCTGACTTTCAAATAAAAAACAGAATGATGCTTAGGTGCTATGCATTATATAAAGCAAAGGGCGCGAACTTTGCTATTACTAACTTTCAAATATTCCAAGATAAGCATGCCAGATATCCATTTCTCTAATTTTACATAAGCATCAAAGGATGACATGTCAGATGTCCATTTCTCTGTTTTTACATAAGTGTCAAAGGATAACATGCCAGATGTCCATTTCTCTTATTTTACATAAGCATCAAAGGATGACATGTCAGATGTCCATTTCTCTGTTTCTATATAAGCATTAAAGGATGACATTTTAGATTTCAACTTCTCTATTTTTACATGATAAGCATCAAAGAATGACATGTTAGATGTTCATTTCTCTATTTTCACATGATAAGCATAAAAAATTAACATATCAGATGTCCATTTCTCTATTTTGACATCATAAGAAGTAAAGCACGGCATGTCAGGTATTGATTTCTCTATTTTTCACACTTACTGGTATCTGTCCACGGTTAACACGTCAACAAAATCAAAATGATTTTAAAGTGACGGCAGTATAATCGAAGAGAGCAAAAAAAAAACAAACAAACAAACATACATACAAACACACAAAACTACAGCACTAGTAGTGTAAACCTCCACACTGGAGGTATCATCAGGTTTTCTTGAAGTATTAGAATGAACTGCTTCCGCCACACTGCCAATGAAAAGTCCGGTTTTGTCATAGTCGATGTTTGTAGGTTCGGAAGTAAACCCTGAATCTACCAACAAATAGAAAAAAGAAGGGAAACGGGGAATGTGTCAAAGAGACAACGACCCAAAGGGGAGCAACAAAAACTCAAAGCCACCATAAGATCTTCAATGAACGGTGAGAAAACCCCACACCCAAACGCAGGTCGGAGTCGGCCCCTGAATAAAGAGTAATCAAGTTCAGCGAAATAAACATCATCCTAGACTCCTATAGACATAAAGTAAACGAACTAGAAAAAAGACAAGACACACAAAGGCTTAATAAATTTCCTGACTTAGGACAGGCGCAAACCTGCTGCGGTGGTGACGACTGTAGTGACAATAGAAATAGTTATTGAACATTGACTCGGTACATAATTTTTGGAAAAAACAAATTCGAACATAATTTTTGGAAAAAACAAATTCGAACTGTTTACAAATTGCTGTACAAACTACAGGGACTACAACAGTGAATGAATTGTGTATTGTGGACGCCTTTTACCGGGGATGTTGGAATATTACTGCTAAAAAGGGGAAATTCAATATTGGAAAGTCGAAATAATCGCTTGTAATGAAGTTGTTTTGTTCCCGGATGTCCAGATATTTGGTTATATTAGATGAAGGTTATCCTTAAATCAAGGACTATTAGATGAATTATTATGGTATGGTACAATAAAATTGTCTTAATGAAGGGAAATTTTGCAATAATATATTAAGCAGCTTTTCATTACAATCCACAACTAACAAATACGTACTTGGACCTCCTTCATAACTTTCATAATAACTTCCACCACAAGCTCTCTGGCACTCCTTATAACTTCCATAATTGTTGGAGTTTCCACCACATCCATAGTAGTAAAATGGCTTACAATAACCATAATAGGCATCGAAATACCATCTTTGTACAGACTTGGATTTACTCTCATAATAACGGTAGTTACATGAGCTGGAACATCTGTAGCCACTGTATGGTGGATATCCTACGTCCTTCGGATTGCCACATTCTGTAATTAAACAAGACATTATTTATTTCTATAAAAGGAACTTATTTTTATTTTGGATAACTATATGGAGAGAATAAGAGATGGAAATTTTTCGAAAAGACCTTTTCATCTAACACCAGAACTAAATTTCTTCAGGTCAGACAGAGAAAAAAAAGGAAATATTTTTCAATGAATACATGAAGAGCAAATGAACGTTTTACTTAATCTGTTAATGATGTGCTAACTTAGAAACTTTCGGTTGAACATAAAAACGATGTTGTAAATAGTTTTCGAGAGAAAATGTTAAACGTACCACAATTCTGTGTAGATGATTCATAATACCCTGATTCATATGATTCATATGATTCGTATGATGCACTTGGTGCCACACCTCCGACAGATAAAACTGGCAAAAGAAGACAGAGACCAAACACGAACAACATAATGGTTGTCTCAGTTACTGTTGTCGTTGGATTTTGTCAAAGGACACTAGAAACATGATCATATTTGCAATATTTATACAAAATGCAAATTACTTTACCTTGGCCATTGACCTTGTCCACGTGAATATCTTCTTCTAAATAAGTAACATATTGTGTGATATAGCTGTTTTTATTTTAGAAAACCTTACCCAGACCAAGCATTTCATTTTCCTAATTAAATATTTACATAAATTTATTTTTTATTGGAGAAGATGGGTACTCAATCCCACCATTTCAAATTTGCGTTTTATCATTTACATGTATTTTGTATTATCTGTTTTTTAAGTATTCAAATCTTTTATTCATAGTTACGATTTAAACAGTATTTCATCACCTTAATGAAGAACTAATGGCTTATATGAGATAGGGGACTTCAATGGCAACATAACCAAAATTTAAGAGATATGGATAAAGCGTTGTTCTACTTCTAGCAAATGAATAACACTCAAACCGGTGCTAAGGTTGTATAGATTTACATCGGCAAACGAATAACGAAGCAAAATGATGAAAGGTGGAATTCCAAAATCAAAAATCCAAAAGCATGGCAATTCATATCCAACACGAATTGAGACAGCATTACAAAGACAAAACAAATAAACAAAAAATGAACAAAAACGCAACAAAACAAAAGCAATAGCAGTGTAAACCCCTACAAAAACTGAGGTATCATCAGTTGCCCTGGAAGGGTAAGCATGATCTATTCCACCCTGCCAACCGTTACACGGCCAGTGATAAGTCCGGTTTTGTCACAGTCGGTGTTAGTCAGTTCGATAACAAACTCTGAAATTCTCATCTGTGAAATAGAAACTTGTAACGGTCTGTCAAATCACTGTCAAATGACGACCGCTAAACTTCTGTAGTGACAATTGCAACAGTGACTGAACATACCTTGATGTAACATTGACTGAACATACACTTGATGTATAAGTTTTTGCGACAGTAATTTGCTCTGTTGACAAAATCGATGTACAAACTACAGACATAGCAGTAGCGAATGAGTTATGAAATGAAGACGCCATATGTCGGAGATGTGGAAATATTACAGCTTCAAAACAGGAAGTTCACTACTGGAAAGTCTAAATCATTACGTTTGTCACAGGAAGACCCGCAAAACTCGAATGCTAAGTCATAGTCGGTAATAAACCCAGAAGCTACTAAAATGTTTATTCTCGTTTGTGGGGTAAAGACATTGGAAAAAAAAATTCAAACAATACCGACGAACTTTAAAATTCTGTAGTGACAATACAAACAGCGGTTGAACATAACTTTGGCGTGTAAGTTTTTGGTACATTAATTTCGCTTTGCTGATGTAGAAATTACATGCACAACAATACTGAATGAGTTGTGAAATGTAGACATTATTTGTTGGAGAGGAGGGAACATTTCTGTGAAATGTAGACATCATTTGTTGGAGAGGAGGGAACATTTTTGCTCAAAACGGGATATTCACATGCTGAAATCGAAGTCATAACTATTGTCATAAAGTATTGATTTCAGACTTTAAGTAAATTAAATATATATTTTTTTCTTACTCAATTCTGATTAATTAAATAAAAGGATAACAGGGAAAACTTACAATGGCTGAAAATACAGTTACATGCCAAAACCTACCAAGAGACTGCACAAAAATATAAAACAAAAAAGACAAACCTGAACAATGATAGGAACTCGAAACAGCCAGACTTGGTGCCTGCACTAGAATAAGCCAGCGGGAGGGTTATACCAGTTTATCGATACCCTACTATTTCCCAGTCCCGTTTCTCTTTAGTATAATAAACATTTGATGCCGCTGGTGATGGACTGTTAGTCCTCGAGGGTATTCACAAGCCCAGTAGTCAGTACTTCGGTGCTGACCCGAATGCCGATTCTATTTGCAATATCTCAATTTTTTGTATTTTTTTTAAACTAAGGAGTATCTCCCTCATGCATAGCTCTGTCCTTAGCTGATTTTGGCTTTACATTTAGGTCTTATTGGTTATTTGTGCTCTATCAGTTTTTGAACATCATTGAGTTAATGGTCTTCCAAACGTTTAGATTTTATCTGCACTGAAGAGACATTAGTATTCGAAATGCGCATATGCAGAAAATAAATTCACGGTAACTTCGGTATTTAGTTATTTGAACAAAACCCAACATAGGTAGAAACTAACCCCAAGACCACAATCATGAAAAGGAAAGTGGACAAAACGGACGAAAAATCAAATTGAAGACTTCCAGAAGGGTTTTGTTCAGAATCATTCTGTAATTTCAATAGACGTTGGCAGCATCAGTGAGAGACCAGTATGCATGTTAAACCCTCAGGTTACTGGTTCCCAAAGCCCATTTAACGAATACATGCAAAATATCCTGTCAATATCCCCTATGACGTAAAGAATCTAAGTTACGTCACAATTTTTGGGGGATATTCAATAACTAAAGCTTCTGCCATTTTTAAAAACGAGGATGAAAAATGCCCTTAATAACAAGCAATTTGCGACTGACCCCAAAATTTGTAATTTTCATATCATCTATAAAAATTCTTAATTTAATTAATTAATCACGAAATCTGTGACCTTCTTGTGAAAGCTTGGATGTAAAGGTAAGATTTTATTTTGTAGTTTTTTCATAAATCCAATTTTGTTTATAACAGAACAAAGATATGCAATGAGAGGTGCACAATTTGTACCCATGGGAATTTCAACACCCTGTTGATAAAAAAAAAATGTTGCCAAAACAAACAAAAATGTTGTCAAACAAAAGAATAAGTGTCATAATCGTATCATCACATGTACAGGATCAATGATTGTTGTAGTTAATATTAGAAAAAAGAATCTTTACAAATAAAATGCAGACCAGAAAATTTAAAAGATTATGTACTAAACTTTGATTTAATCAAATTATGTTGAAGCACTGTATAAAGTGTAGAAAAATCATAACTGTCGATAGATGAAACTGGTTTTGGTATTAATTGTAATTTATCTAAAACTCTAATAGAATTGTTTACACTCCAAAAGTAATTTCTCCCGACTTTTAGTATGCTTTTTTCACTGTATTGTCAAACTAACTCCTTTGTTCAAGAAAGTACAATGGTTAAATGGATAAGTAAGTGGTAGATGCCGAAATAAAACGATGCGTGTAGGGATTTTTCTGAAGCTTAGGAAACCCAGTACATTTAGAGTGTTATCTTTAGGATACCTGTATGTTGTTTGGTTGTTTTATTGTTGCTTTGTTGATCACTCTGCTTATCTATACATAAAATCGCGGTAACAGGTTTCTTCAAAACAATAAGTAATACGTATAAAAAAGTTTAACTTATGTTACAAAAGGAAAAATAATAGGTAAACAAAGCCAACAAAATAAAAAAAACAAAATAACTTGATAAATTATTCTAAAGTTGTTTTTTGTCTTGAGCTCGAGTTTTTCAAGTGGGAAATTGTAAAAAAAAATGTAATTCATTTTTAAAACATGGTAAAGACAGAAACAAAGACATACAACGGCAGTAGAATACCGAAGGAACAAGGGAAGCGATGACTACAAAAATCAAAGTCCAAAGACATGGCAAAAACGGTAACAGATAAAAACAAAGACAAAACAAGGACGTGAGACAGCTACAATGCACGGAAATAAAAAGATAACATTTAGAACTAAGGCACTCATAGTGTGAACTCCCATGAAAACCGGGAGTGACATCAGGTGCTCCGGAAGGGTAAGCATGTCCTGCTCCGCTAGCGGCACCCGTCACACTATCAATGAGTCAATCCAGGGTTGAGTCAAATCCGATTATGTCAAAAAAGCCACTAAACTTAAGCACCATCCATATTAACCCCCTACAAAAATTGAATGTTTTAATTGAAGATGTGTCACCCGTCACACTGCCAATGGACAGACATTCCAGGTATGATGCCGATGATGGTTCATTGATGGTCTCTGAAATTTCTAGTTCATTTTGGGTATGTTATATGAAGGTAATACTCAAATTAATGATTATTTAATAAAAAACATCATTTATATATAAAAAATTAAATTAAAGGACTTGGCTACTTTATTGTCTTTTCTCTAAACTCGCCCTTTTTATGTCTGGCTACATACTAATACGAAATAAATCTGTTAAATGTAAGCTATTTTAAAGAGCTGATCTCATCGGGTAATAAAATATGAATTATTTTGTCAGGTAAAAGGAAAATTCATGAATTTTGCTTCATGTTAAGAGACCTATTTTCTTGTTAGACAAGAGAAAACAAGCACAGTGGAACAATTTTCTATCATTTAATTTCTTAGAGAAGCATTGATATGAAAATTAAGACAATGGATGCACCAAAAATATAATTTTTTCTACCTGAAGTTCAATTTAAAATAATTTACCAAACAAGTAAAAAAATATAAGAAAATACAAAAAAGGAGTTTTGCTGCATATCTAAGGAAGGCGCTAAATTTTGCGAGGCATAAAATTTTCGAATCAAGTATGTTCTGCTATGGTGGCTAACTTGGTTGGCACCATTACATTACGCATCATTGCATAGACCCGATTAAACACCCTTCTCTGTCTATATGTGATCAAAGGGCTAGTTCAGAAAAAGACAATAACCTAGCCAAGTCTTTTAATTTCAGCTCTCGTTATAAAGATGATGTTCTTTCATTAAACAATCCTCAGTATAAGGATAACCGTCATCTTCTATACCCAAATGTACTAAAATTAAACAGACCACTGTTACACCACCAGGACCTATACCTCTAAATTCAAAACTCTGCACGTCTGAAAACAAAAATTTAGGACAAGATGATGATTTCGACTTTCCATAAGTGAACTCTCAGCTTTTGAGCAGTAATATTTCCACATATGGCGTGTACATTTCACAACTCATTCGCTAAGGCCGTGCCTGTAGTTTGTACAGCGATTTTGTCAACAGAGCGGAATTACTGTCTTAAAAACTTATACATCAATTGTATGTTCAGTCACTGTTGCAAATGTCACTACAGAAGTTTAACGGTCGTTACCATGATTTGAGAGACCGTTACAATGTTTCTATTTCACAGATGAGAAAGGATATCTTTGGTAGATTCAGAGTTTATAACGGACTGACACGACTGTGACAAAACTGGACTTTTAACTGGCGGTGTGGCGGGTGCCACACGTTGAGAAGATAATGCTTCACCATGAAATAATCATTCCGCCAAAATTTAGTGCAACCTTTAAATATTCAAGATTTTGAAATTTGTAATGTGTTCCAATAGGTAAATACATTTGTGTTTACAAATCTATGCTAGTTTGTTAAAGTCACAACTTTGTTTTCAGCATTGGCAAAATAAGCAAATAAGCCATCCTTGTTTAGGACCTTCTATGTATCATTCATTAAAAATTTGGTTCAGTTGTATTCAGTTTCCGAAGAGGTAATTAAAATGTATGTTTTCCCAAAGGATCAATTGTTATACTATGCTTTGCGATAGTGGTCATATTTTTATCAAATCTGAGCAAAATTATTATCTCTGTAAAGGACCTTCCATAATTAAAATCAGTTCAGTTTTCTTCTGTTTGCATAAATGGTTGATGATGGGAATGAGTCATTGAAAGTTGACACAGTCTGAAACATGAGATATCTATTCCTTTTAGGAGTTAATCTCCTCTTAAATACATTAACCTTATTCTTAAAAGCAAATTTTTGTATTAAATATTTTTTCTTTGCGAAAAAATTGGCGTGATTAGTATATGTATAGAACATGTAAAATAGATCCAAACATGTATAAGGTATGATGGAATTTTGGTTCTGCATATGGCCATCACGACAACTTATCAGTGCTGATCAAGCCAAACATTTGGAAATTTGTAAAATCTGATAGACAAAAAATAATTTAAAGATTATGAAAAACCAACCAAACAAAAATCAAACACTAACATATTAAATCATTCTAATTTCGTATGTTTTTATATCAAATTTTTCTACAATTTTAATCTCAGTCATTGTAATATGATAGTATCGATGTGGATGACCAAATATCCTTTTAATTTGCTCCCTTTTCACTAAAATTCACAATCAATGAAATATGTTACCAAAATACAAAATACCGAAGTTGCTGAAAAAACAGTAAATTTCGTTATGCTGTACAGGTTTTTCAAGAAGTAGATATACTGAAAGGATTATTTGAAACAACAGTACAAAAACCATTATAATAAAGCTCTTTAGGGTATATAGTGGTATGGCTTTTTAGGGTGTATGGTATGTGATATCAGCCTCCAGATTAGATCTATGACCTATAGAGAAATGCTTTAGTTTCTCCTTAATGTTTAGAAAAACAAAATTTGTGGAAATTCAATAGAATCTATACATCAAAATACTGGTATAAAGTTTTCTACAAAGTATTTGCCTCAATCGCTCAAATCATTTAGTCTTTAAGAGTTGCTTACCCTAGAAACCAGCAGAAATTTCTTTATGGACACAATAATTTGTGTTACATATGGCGGTTTTTGAATTCATTTAATCATTTATCGTTTAAAAATCACGATCTTCCAAATCTAATCAAATTTCCAAACTAAAATTTGACAGGAAAGGCCAATAGAATTTGAGACTGTGTCGTAATGAGACCTTTTCAGGCCATCTCCTGAGGCATTATTAAAATTGGTACTCATAGCTACATTAAAATAAGCAATGAAGGGATATGGAGTAAATGCACAAACATGATACAAAAAAATCTGAACGCAAACTGTACAATTAAAAGAAAAGGGGATCAAATTTTCGGGCTAATTGCTTTTCAGTATGATTCGAGTGCCAAAGAAATGAAATAAGAAAATTAGAAATTCGTCCAATTTCTAACATAGATACTTATTGTTGTACTTGTTAAATAAAAAATCATTTGATATTGAACTTAACCAAAAGACGATTCAGTTAAGAGTTGAACTGTAATAGAAAAGATTATTAAAAATGAAAATCCTTTTTCATTTTCATCAAGACAAAATGAACGGAAAATTCTAAGAAAATGAATGATTCTTTATTCCAGCAACGAGATAAAGACCGGAAGAGGTTTGAACGGGAGAGAAACTAGCATGTCCGATGTTCTGTGGTTGGTCTGTTGTAAATACATCCCAACTGAGAGACGCTAACTATTTATTGTACAAAACGATTACACATTCGTCCATAAGTTTTACCTATATAGAGCGTTTTGCAACGTTGGCATCCTACTATGTTCTGTTGTACATATAAAGCATTTTTTTAAGTTGAAGACATGCATGGCTGGGCAAACGATCTAATCAGTTTCTCAAGTGCATAAGGAAGTCAAACAGCGTTATTTTTTTTTTTTTTTTTTTTTTTTTTTTTT
>MJUU01038534.1:155187-166068 GCA_002080025.1 Modiolus philippinarum | reverse complement strand
TGCGAACAACATGGAAGCATCGAATTGGCTGCCAGGGGCGACATCAGATATTGCTTGCAATTGCAAATCTAGTTATTATTAAGTCTCCCAAACGAAGTTTGGGGAGACTTATTGTTTTTACTCAATTCTTATTATTCTTCTTGTTCTTCTTCTTGTTTTTTCGCCTCAAAATTTGTCCACGCATTTTCTCAGAGACAACTGCTCGGATCTTGACCAAACTTCATGGCTTGATGGACCCCATGTGAGGATTTGCAATCCGCTCTTGGAATTTTCAAAATGGCACCGGTTGCCATGGAAACGGCAAAAAAGGCGGGAAAATCAAAGTGCTCCGAATTGGATGAAAATTTATCAGGAAGGTTGCTTAGGACATGGGGAATATGTTTCCGGTGTCCAAGACTTCAAAATGGCACATATTGCCATGGGAACGGCAAAAAAGGCGCAAAATCAAAGTGCTCAGAATTGGATGAAAATTTATAGGAAGGTTGTTTAAGACATGAGGAATTGGTTTCTGGTCTCCAAGACTTCGAAATGGCAACCGTTGCCATGGAAACAGAAAAAAGGCGGGGAAACTGAAAGTGCTCAGAATTGAATGAAACTCAACAGACAGTTTGCGTACGATGTATGGAAGTGATTTTTAGCACGGATTTCTGATTTGGGAGTTCGTTTGGAAGACTTTTGTATCAGCATCCTGATACAGTTATAAATTTTTATTATTATTCCAGCCAAAGTTTGTCCGGTCAATTACTCAGCGATGCATATTCAGAAGTTCATGAAACTTGACATAAAATGGATCACCATATGAAGATGTGCGTTTTAATATTTTTTTTCAAAATGGCCGCCATTTCCAAGATGGCCGCCAAAATACGTCTAAATTTCAATTTTGTCGGATTTCAACGAAAATTGATTTCTAGGTAGATTTTGACGCTACGAACAAGATGGAATCATCGAATTGGCTGCCAGGAGCGACATCAGCTATTGCTTGCAATTGCAAATCTCGTTATTTTTCCCCTTCTTCTTGCCATCATCTTGTCCGGTCAAATTCTCAGAGACTACTAGCCCAATCACTACCAAACTTCACAGGATAGTAGATGTCTATCCCAAGATGTGCATTTGGGTATTCGAATTATCAAAATGACCACCACCATTGGTCACTTTGAACTTTGACCCCAAATCTTATTATTGGATTAACTCGGAAACTGTAAAAGATAGCTGATAAAATGTAATGACAGAAATGTTAGTTAGGTCATGACAAACCCTCGTTACATTTGGACTGAAGTTCTATGGTAGACCGTTCATGAGTTATGCCCCTTGAAAATTTCGTCACATCTTTAAGTACATTTTTCTCGAAAACGGTTAGAGATAGAAACCTGGAACCTTTTCCATTCAAGTTAGGTGATATGTGTTACATCTAAAAATGCTAAGGTCAAAGGTCATTGGTCACTTTGAACTTTGACCCAGACCTTGTCATTGGATTATCTCCGAAACCGTAATAGATAGCTGATTAAATGTAATGGCAGAAATGTGTGTCTTGTTGAGATCTACATTTGTTACGTTGGGTCCAAAATTATTAGACTAACCGGTTTGGGCCTATGGACCGAAAACCGATTTTTTATGTCCGAATTTGGGGGGTTTTTTTTTGTTATAGCTGAAATACCATTGAAGATACAAAGAGACATTCAATACAATAAATGTAAAGAAGATGTGACCTTCAAAATGAGGTCAAGGTCAAAGTTCAAGGTCATAGACAAAAATTTTATTTCACATAGAATTATCAATTAATGTTCAGATTAAGCTTAAATTGTTGATCAATTATGAAAATATTATGACACAACTTTCGGGGAAGACCTATCAATTGTTTTTCGAACAATTGACGTACTAGTTTTCTCCAAAATGGGTGGTCAAAATTCAATGAAACTTGTATGTATTTCAGTGTTCTTTAAAATTTTGATATAATTACACAACATAGGGGAAATGTCTTGCTTCATAATATATAAACAGAAATGAATTTTCTGACTGATGCAATCACAAAGTGTGTATAGGTTAATAAAAAATACTGATATCACTGATAGACAGAATCAGGATGTGTTTTAAGACACTAATTCTTAAATCCAACACTGATTGTTCTTTCAAAGAAGATTAAAAGAATTAATCCTGATTGGGCGACTTCTGTGTTTGCTTGCAAACACATTATCACTTGTTAAGTCTCCCAAACGTAGTTTGGGGAGACTTATTGTTTTTACTCAGCTGTTTTTATTCTTCCCTCTTCTTCGCCACTGAACTTGTCCGGAAGTTTTCTCGAAGAATATTGGTCTGATCTTTATGAAACTTCACAGGATGATGGATACCCATCCCGCGGAGTGCACTTGGGTCTTGAAATTTTCAAAATGGCTGCCGTTGCCATGGAAACGGAAAAAGGCGGGAAAATTAAAAGTGCTCCAAATTGAACAAAACTTCACAGGAAGGATGCATACAAATAGTTTAACACATTTTAGGCCAAAAAATTTCAAAATGGCCACCGTTGCCATGGAAACTTAGAAAAGGCGGGAAAATTAAAAGTGCTCCAAATTGAATGAAATTTCAAAGATGGGTTGTCTAGATTGTGCTGAACTCAAAAAAAAAGCCATCTCCTGTGTCCATGGGAGGTTTGGGAGACTTTTGTGTTTGTATCCAAACACAGGAACCCTAGTTGTGTCGCCCCAGACGTAGTCGGGACGACATATTGTTTTTGGTCCGTTTCTTTGTTATTATTATTTTTCATTATTCTTTCTNAAATTGGATGAAATTTCAAAGATGGGTTGTCTAGATTGTGCTGAACTCAAAAAAAAAAAAAGCCATCTCCTGTGTCCATGGAAGGTTTGGGAGACTTTTGTGTTTGTATCCAAACACAGGAACCCTAGTTGTGTCGCCCCAGACGTAGTCGGGACGACATATTGTTTTTGTCCGTTTCTTTGTTATTATTATTTTTCATTATTCTTTCTTTTTTCCAAGGATTTTTGTCCGCCAGTTTTCTCAAAGATGCCTGGACAGAATTCAATCATACTTGGCACAAAGTTGAACCACCATGAGAAGATGTGCATGCACCGGCAAAAATTTTCAAAATGGCCGCCATATCCAAGATGGCTGCCTTTTACGTTGAGAAATGGAGGATTCAATATCTCAGGAACTGTATTGAAGAATTTGTTAATATTGTACATAAATGTTCAGTAAGATAAGAGAAAGGAATCTATGCAAAAAAAATTTTCAAAATGGCCGTCATTTTCAAGATGGCCGCCCAAAATACATCAAAATTCCAACTTTGTCCGATTTCAATGAAAATTGATTTCTAGGTAGATTTTGGCGCTGCCAATAGGATGGAATATGCTGCCAGGGGCGACATCAGCTATTGCTTGCAATTGCAAATCTAGTTATTATTATTGTTCTTCTACACTTTCTTGTCCGGACTTTTTTGAGAGAACGGTTTGATGTAATCAAATGAAACTTGGCAGGTAGTTAGATCACCATAACGCGGAGTGCAGGCTATGAAAAAAATTTTCAAAATGGCCGCCATTTTCAAGATGGCCGCCAAAATACGTCAAAATTTCAACGTTATCTGATTTCAACGAAAATTGATTTCTGGGTAGATTTTGACGCTGCGAACAAGATGGAAGCATCGAATTGGCTGCCAGGGGTGACATCAGCTATTGCTTGCAATTGCAAATCTAGTTAAACATTATTATTGTATAGCAATGTAATATTTCCTTAAGCCTTGAAACAACCAAAAGTTAGCATGTAATAAATTTCCTCCTCGTTGATCGTACGCTCGTACAAAAATAAATTCTACTGATTTAATATTGGTATTGGTTTAACCTTTGATTTGCCTATTGCTGAGATTTGATTTCATACTGGAAGATAAAATTCGTAAAAATGTACCATATCATTGCTTCCTTGAGTATGCTATTTGTTATCATTTGGCTCGCTACCCTCCGTTCATATGCCTCACTACCTTTTGAACGGAGCTCGCTACCCTCAAAGTTTCCGTTCAAATAAACTTCCATAATTTGTAGTGATATTTTAAAATAGAATTTTATACAGAAGAAATATATTATTATTTATGCAGTTTTAAATCAGATATTCCCTTAAACATAGCCTTTAAACAAATGTAAACTATTTCCGCAACATATTCCATCTTCGTCTGCAATGTTTTGATTTACCTGAGCTCTCTATCCTCCGTTCAAAAGCTCATCCCCTCATCTTCCATTGTACAGCTTCCTACGGGGTGTTAAATACCATAATACGAAAAGAAATACATTTGTCGTTATGATTGATTGATTGATTGATTGATTGAACATTTCTCGTTATGTTCATTTAAACAAAACAAAGACCCTAATCTATGTCTATTTGAACTTAATCGATTCCTCAACAACAAAAACCTTGTTTAAAGGTTCGAATTAAAACCAAAGAGTTATATTCAGTGGCGGTTTTAGGGGGGGGGGGGCAGGTGAGCCCGCCCCTCTTAGGTCGGAAATATTTGAAATTCAATTCATAGGGGTTTTTAAAAAATTGGGTTCCGCCCCCCCCTTTTTTGAAAAAAAAATATTGGCCGCCCCTCTCCCCCTAAGCAGAAAGTCTGGATCCGCCACTAATATTAATTTTTTTAAATGACAGCATATAAAGTTTTTAGTATGTAAAGATTTTAAAATTATTTCGTGAATTTCCCATGCCAACATCTTTATGTAGTCACTACTTCAGCAAATATGAAAAAGAAAGGAAATGGGGTAAATGTCAAGGAGACAACATCCCATATCCAGGTTAAAACGACCCAAAACAAATAAATACTAATGGATAACTTACTTTTTAACTGGTTTGTAGAAGCTCTATATTTTCCATCATATTGTGAATAAAACTCTCGATAAAAACTATTTGGTATTAGCAAAGGTAATTGTTGAAGGCCTCGCAAAGACTACAAGATGAAGAACAGCAATAAAAACGTTGTTTAGTTGCTTTGTTTTACCATGTATTTGTAGAGACTTTGCCTCATTTGCATTTACTCCATATCCTTGCATTGGGGTGTATTTTAAGGTAAAGTGAATAATATTTCCAAATGCTTTGATTTTATCTGCACTGAAGAGACATAAGTTGTCGAAATGTGCATATGCAGACAAAAAAATACAGTAACTTCGGTATTTTGTTAGTTATTAGACATCGACACTATCGCTTATATTTCCTGCAATTTTTAACAACTCCTTCGATTAGATATAGGAAATCATGGTATATTCTAGTTCCCTCTTCCATTATAACATGTATAACATACAACTTCTAGATCAAAGTGACAGTTCAGTGTTGAACACATAATTAATGAAATTAATTAATAATTTGTTCTCTATCAGATTTTAAACATATTTCGGTTTATGGATTTTAGTCCCCGGACCAAAGATTTGAAAAATGGTTCGCTGTACTCAAAGATATAACAGAAATATTTTCCATCAGGTGATTTGACGATTTCCCGTGCAGGAAGATTCTTTTGGCTGGTGAGGTGATGACATCATTTTTTCACATTATTTTCTAAGTCTTAAATAATTTATCATTAAGGTCATGTTTTAAACATTTGAAATGTAATAAGTTATTCACATTTGATAATCTGATAAGCCAAAATTTGTTTTTCGACATAAACAATCGATATAAATCGATTTTTTGTTTTGTCTCCGAAAGTTTTCTTTGAAGACCTTGAGGCATTGAAATATTAAGTAATGGAGTATATTTATAAAATACCCTATTATGTTGATTTTCATTTTGATTCGTCATATTTCCGCTGAAATTGATGTACCAGAAATACAAATATTCCATTTACAGCAATATATTCAAAAATCATGTCTTATCATAGCATCGAATAGTCTATTCCAGGTTCATTGAGAATTGATAATTTATCAATGAAATGATTAACTCATTTTTATGTAATCGTTTTCCTGTCATTTCAACTTTTATCATTATATTTAGAAGCCTCTCCGTCGAGATAGAACAGCTTTTCGTCATTGCGTCTGTTGTCTGCATGTGATTCAGGAGACTAGGTTTGTTTGTTTTTCGTCAAATTTAATTCGTTATACATTTTAAATATGATCTTATTCAAACATTAAACAGTTTTATATTGGTATTAGTTCTATATGTTACTTCCGTGAATAAATATTTTAATATTTATTTACTAAAAGAGTAGTTTTGTTTTGAAATACCAGGGCAAATTGGTTGAAGCTGCCTCTGCGAAATTCAGAATAGGGTCTACTGTCAGCTACAATGTTGTAGTCTCCCAAATATTGCTTAGTAAGCCCTACATAAAATAAGTATCCACGCCCGAATAGACGGTATGTGCCAGCGCAGGAGAGCCAAGGAAGATGGGTGGGGCCATAGGTCTTCCAGAAGTTTACAGATCGTATGGGAGTTGAATGATCATACATGAACGATCGGGCATGGTGTAGGATTTTTTTTAACTGTGTCGTATCTCATACAATAAATTGCTGATCGAAATATATTTTTTGCATTAATTCATTGATTGAGAATATCTTTGAATTATTATTTTTCAATGACAATGTAGTGTGTAGTTTGAGCTGAAGTAGCTCATTTTGCTAGGTTCTGTTTAGTCTTGTTTTCTATTGAGTCGAAGCAACTCATTTTCTTACTTTTTTCATTGGTTTGTTCTAATGCCAATTTTGTTCTGTTTTGTTTTGGTCTGATTATTTGTTTCCGTGGTGTTTTGCGCTTTGCTTTGAATATACCCAAAACAAAACTTTTCGAAGTAATGGATTCCTCACACAGATTAGTGGTTAAATGTAAACTCTGGCAACCTTCGGTAAAGAAGCGATGTGTTGTATCAAAATGTGGATTCTGTTGCATCAAGGGATCTGCCCGTCGAGGAAGTACAATCGTTGGTACAAAACAGGGAATTTCTACTGTACTACAAATAGCTAATGGCATAATCGACAGAGTTCAAGATGATTCATTCCACAGGGAACTGAGAAGTAGCATTGAAAAACGAAATGTACCTTACGCAGAACTTCAATGTCACAGTGTATTCTATAGAATTTTTACCAAGCAAATCAAAATGTCCGAGCAATATATCGTCATCGGACTGGCTTGGACAAAAGCCAAACATACCTGATGGTACTTCTAATCGATCTTCTGCTGCAAACTTTGACTGGAAGTCTATGTATTTATTCAAAACCATTTCCGGCATTGTGGTTAGAAACAGAGACCCATACCAGTTGCTTTGAAAAACGTATGTGCAAGTGCTGAATGATGCGGCAATTGGGTCCTTATCAGATGGATCTGATTTGGTTGCTGTTTGTGCTCAGTACCACTGCAAATGTCACAAAGCATATGTATCCGAGGTAACATTAAATCGAAATCTTGTAACAAATATCTCCAGAGTCGATCTATACCAAGAAGCATTTTACAAATTGGATTCAAAAATTGATGAACCATTATTCCATGAAGGCGAGGTGTTTGAGCTTCAAAAGCTTCTTGATAAATATAAACAATATTTTCATTAGGATGGTGTCGATAGTCCAGTTTATCCATCTCATCGACTAAAAGAAAAGCTATAAAGGCATTATGGGGATAGAGTCATATTCAAGGCACAGGCTTGTAGAAGCCATAGCATCATATTCATGGCAAATACAGCAATTTAATCGCTTATTTCCACAGTCGTAATCCAGGCACAGGGTTGCTAACCGAATAAATGTCAAAATTCGTGTTCTTGTCGAGGCCACGGCTATTCTTGGGGCTGATGTCAAAGGTACCTCTAAAATAGATTTGTCTTGCAGTGACAGTGAAAAAAGGGATACACGAATAATATTTGATGCCTCAGCTACTGCATCATCTGGATTTCAACGTATTATTGCTTATTCTCCTGACACTGATGTTCTCGTTCTCCTTGTTCACTTTTCGTTTGATATTGTTTAGGTTTGGTTGTATTTGTCTAAAGTTGGGCGAAGATAACAGCCCATATCATTTACAGGTACGCTTGAACTAAACTTTGCAAAGCTTTGCCTGCCTCCCATGCTATTACTGGTTGCGATTCAACAAGTTGCCTTGTAAAACAAGGAAATGTCAGACCTTTGGAACTGTTCAAATCAAATCTATCGACATTTTATTCTCTTTCCGAGATTTCTGCACTTCCCTTAGGTGAGATCACAGATATGGAACAGTATGTCCTGCGTATTTACAATGGATCTCCAACAACTGCAAGTTGAAACCAAATGCAGTATGAACTATTTGCATAAAGGGGTCACAGAGTGAGCTTCTACCCAAACCCAGATAGCTCTTTTGCAGCACTTCAAACGAGAAGAATACCTAACTTTAATTTGTGTATCTTGGTTGCAGCCAAATTCTGTAATATCAAATCCAGATGGTTGAGGGTGGAGAAAAAAATATGATGGATTACTATAATTATGACGCTTGAACCAAGCCTTAATAGATCACGTAAATGGTCAATTCTGGTTTCAAATCCTAAAATTGTGCACTTTGGTGTTCTGTAAAGCAGGTGAATAACGTTGTACTGAAGCTTGTTTGTGTGAAGGTGGCGGGAATTGTCACAACATGTACGAGAACAATAGTGCAGGTGGTAACAGTTTTTCATCTGATGAAGAATCAGACAATGAAAATGATCCAAACTAGCATGGTTAATGTTTCACAGTTACGGGTTTTGTATTTGTAAATTTTGATTTATTGCGTTCCTATGGTCATTTTGTACATATGTACATAGTTTTCCATAATTTTGTAAATACTTATATTTATGTTATCAATATTTTTATGAGGTTGTACAATATAATGCATGCAGACTATATAATGTATTATCTCCCTTGTAGACTGTCACCCTGACATGGTACGAGAGCTTGGGATTCCCTTTTACCATATAGACTGATTCGGATTGAATTTAACATTCAAGTAGATAAAATGATGCCAGAGAGGTCATGCATTAGAGGACAGGCTTTTTAAAACCATGTACATAGTTCTCTTTGTTTTGTATCTTGTGTTTGATTTTACGTATATAAATCAGGTTTTCTGCTTTGTTTTAGTTTGTTTAATGTTTGGTTTGTATAATTTGGCAATACAGTCGCTTTTATTAACTTACATTGCATCAAAAAGTTGAAAACAACACCAGATTTTGGTCTATTTGCTTTAAATGAGCTTAAAACAAGCCATGAGCTTACTTCCGGTTGTCATAGACACAAAAAATACGATATTTGTGTAAAGGTGAATCCTTTTCTCAAACGTATAACATGTTATAACAACATGATTTTTGTTTCCTTTTTTAATTATATAGAGTTTTCAACTGTGAGGTAACTTTTCTGAAATCATGGGCGCCATTTTCAAAATGGCGCTTTCGAAACCTTTGCACGGGAAATCGAAAAATCACCTGATGGTTTCATATACTAGAAATGTATGAACTTCTGTTGCAATAAAAAATTGCTGTTATACCGATGAGTACAGCGAACTCATTTTCCAGAGCAGATACGCTATTCGGTCCGGGGACTATTTCGAAATGTTTTAATTTGATCTGCACTGAAGAGACATAAGTTGTCGAAATGTGCATATGCTAAATTCACAATAACTTCGGTATTTAGTATTTCAATGACGTTACGTTGTAGACACTAACACAAGTTGAACATATCCCTGACCCAGGAGCTTTTCGGACAGTGTTTTTACTCTTTTAAAAAAATATGCATAAACTACTTGATGGACAGTAATGAATAAGGGAGCAACCATTTGATTTTTATGGGGGGCAAGGAAGGAATTTGAAAAAAATCCAGGATCAGAAATTTGTCGAAAAAAAATATCAGGACAACAGGAAGCTGAAAAAAAATAACCAGGATGACATATTCAAAGCAAAATGTCTGGCTTGATCTGAAAAAAAAATGACAGGATTACTTCGAGTGAGAAAAAATTGTCAGGCTCAACAATTGCGTGAAAAAATTACCAAGATCAGATGTTCCTTATTTGAATTAAAGAGACTACTAGAACAATTACATCAGCTTCGTACTTGGATTTTTTGTTGTTCATTGACGAAGTCAGACGTTTGAAAAAACATTAAGGTTAACATAAAAATCAAATGGTTGCTCCCTAAACTGTGAAATGTGCAATCCATGCGGTGGAGAGGTCGTTATATTGTTGCTAAAAGAGGAAAAATTGACAGTTGGGAAGGTAAAATCATAGCATTTGTCATTTTACCTTAATGTTTTTTCAAACGTCTGACTTCGTCAATGAACAACAAAAAATCCAAGTACGAAGCTGATGTAATTGTTCCAGTAGTCTCTTTAATTCAAAATCATTAAGCTACTTCTGCAGCAAAAATTCCATAATTTTTTAAATTATTTAGAGAAAGTGCTTCTCTTCCGTAGCGAAAACTTTAAAAGACTAGCTAAATGTTTTTTTTCTCTGTATTATCCAATCAAAAATTTTTACGACGAGTGCATCTTCAAACATTTGACTTTATGGACCTGATCCAACTGGACAATATCTCAACATCTATCTCTTTTTTCCCATTCCATAGCTCAATTCTCAACTGCATCCATCAAAATTCTGAACCGTTGCCATGGGTGTCTCGAAAGAGGTATTGGCAAAGCCATTGTTGAAGGTCCTATAAGGACATTAAGATGAAGAACAACAATGAAAGTTTGTTCAATTGCTTAGTTAACCATGACTTGTTAATTCCATTTGATGTGCTCAGGCTCACGGATTTGGGACCTTTTTGAAATGATATTTCGTAGTTTGAGACTCTCTAAGATATCTGGAGTTTGTCTCTCCTGCAGTGTGGAGTCCGTAAAACGATTCCCCGTGCGAGAGATGTATGCTCTCTATATTTTTCAGTTATGGTGTACTTGTGCGTGAGAGAATTTCTCATATGGATATACT
>MJUU01038534.1:135474-154958 GCA_002080025.1 Modiolus philippinarum | reverse complement strand
TTGTTGAAGGCCTCATGGTGACTTCAAGATGAAGAACAACAATAAAAGCGTTGTTCCTTTGCTTGTTTTTTACCATGTATTTGTAGAGACTTTGTCTCATGTGCATTTACTCCATATCCTTTTATTTACCATCTAGGTAACCAGTATCACGTATCCAGCTGCACTTTAACAGAACGGGAAGAGGAGTACGTGCAGTCAGGAGGTCTGGCTTTAAGGTCATCAGGTTGGAAATCCCACAATACCCTTTTATGAATAAAGATGGAAATGTCAATGGGTTGAGTGAATGAATTCGAAATCAGTGGAACAGATTGGTCTTGAAGTAAATTTGAATATTTGATGTATAATGTGAGCAAGATTTATGGCGTCCAGACCTTTAATGTTGAATTGAATCTTGCTAAATTTCCTTTTCTTAGGTTTGTCAGCTGGTGTGAAGACAGGCTTGAACAGTCTGTGGTTTGAAATAGCCAAAACAATTACTGTTAACTTGTATTCAAGAGAATGGCTATCAGTGACGGATGAGGTTTAGTTTTGAAAGTTGCAAGGATTAAAATTTGGCAGACTAAGACCAGTATTATGCTTGTGTCCATGACTACATGGACTACGTTCTCATTTACTTGACTGTATCTCCAAGACTTAACAGATTACCTATGCTGTTTTTATATTATCATTGCAACAAAAAGGGTATTGTCGTAATTGTTTGATAAAGTTTTCATCTCTCAGTCGCCAGTAAGGTGTTCTAAGTGTAAGGCTATTTTTCTCGTGGTGAAAATTCTCGGTAATCAGGATTTTCATGTTCACAAACTGGAGGTGACGTTGGTTGAAATGAATGACATACTGGGTAAAATTTCATTTCGGATGCTATCAAATATAAAGGAGTGTGTTGTATAAGAGTAAGAGGCATTGTTCATGTAAACCCATGAGAATGAGGTCAACCTTCTATGCAGAACATATGGAAGACCATCAAGTCAAAGATTTGTTAAGATTTGTTAATTAATGATGAACCCGAATCGACAACAGTTTTAATCTGAATAGTAAATGACAAACATATTGGTTGCTGATGGTAGGCATTTAAACTAGAAGTACGGATAGAGAAAACTCATATAAAGTATTTGAAAATATTAACCGGCAAACAAATGTAATATAATTAAATATTGCACACATATCATGAGATCCAAGTTTGTTAAAGAGATGATTGTGTGGCCTCCTGTCCGTGCAGTTACTGGGGTCCTGATGGTGAAGGACCTAGTTCTTCAGCACCTTCGGAATAGCTGCCACAGGGTACTGGAAAATTATGAAAATAAACGTTATTTCAAAAAAACTTACTTTCTCAAAATATAGGTTCCAGGAAACCATATACACCATGAACATAGTTTAAGCAAAAAAAGTCGATTTGCCTATGGTGGTATTCAAAAATACTCATTTATGACTCTTGTTCATCAATCGATTGTTTTTGTCAATACATTTGTGTCTCCTTTGAGCACCAACGTTAATAACGTTATATTTGTAAATATTTTTCAAGGAAACACTTTTGTAAAAATCAGTTTAATAGTTGGAAAAGGCAATTTCAAATGATTAACATCTGATTGAAATATATACGTTTTATAAAGTGCAAGGAGAATTCGGTGTCATATTTGAAAGTTCAAAATTTATGTAAAACTTAACCCCATCAGTCTGTACATGTTTGTTACATACATTTATAGTATTAACCTTTGTTTAGTAAAATATTCCTATCTGTGCGGATCATACCCAGGAAGTAGCCAGTACCTCTACGTCTACGGTCACCGGGTTTCTTTACGTTCTAATTGTATGTCTGTATATACCGGGATCGTTAACTGATTCGAGTGATTTGTATCTTTGTATATACCTTGTATTTAAATTTACCGGTCTCGTTGACTGATTTGTATTTCTGTATCACCGGGATAGTTCACTGATTTATATTTCTGTATATACCGGGATCGTTGATTGATTTGTATGTCTTTATCTTCCGGGATCGTTGACTAATTTGTATTTCTGTATATACTTGTATCGTTCACTGATTTATATTTCTGTATATATTTGTATCGTTCACTGATTTGTATTTCTGTATATACTGGTATCGTTCACTGATTTGTATTTCTGTATATACTGGTATCGTTCACTGATTTGTGTTTCTGTAAATACTGGTATCGTTGATTGATTTGTATTTCTGTATATACTGGTATTGTTCACTGATTTGTATTTCTGTATATACTGGTATCGTTCACTGATTTGTATTTCTGTATATACTGGTATCGTTCACTGATTCGTATTTCTGTATATACTGGTATCGTTCACTGATTTGTATTTCTGTATATACTGGTATCGTTCACTGATTTGTATTTCTGTATATACTGGTATCGTTCACTAATTTGTATTTCTGTATATACTGGTATCGTTGATTGATTTGTTTTTCTATACATACCGGGCCACTAGACTTTCTAAAGTGTATCCGTGTATATATATCTCGGACTTTACCTTCTGGTGTGCATGTCTGTATGGACAGGGATACTTGACCTTCTAAAGTGTATCCGTATATATATCTTGGACTTAACCTTCTGTATTTACCGGGTCACTTGACTTTCTAAAGTGTATTCACGTATATATCTTGGACTTTACCTTCTGATGTGTATTTCTGTATGGACAGGGGTACTTGACCTTCAAAAGTGTATCCGTGTATATATCTTGGACTTTACCTTCTGATGTGTATTTCTGTATAGACAGGGGTACTTGACCTTTTAGAGTGTAACGTGTAGATATCTTGGACTTAACCTTTTGATTTGTATATCTGTATAGACAGGGGTACTTGACCTTCTAAAGTGCATCCGTGTAGATATCTTGAACTTAACCTTTTTATGTGTATATCTGTATAGACAGGGGTACTTGACCTTCTAAAGTGCATCTGTGTATATATCTAGGACTTTACCTTTTGATGTCTATATCTGTATAGACAGGGATACATGACCTTCTAAAGTGTATACGTGTATATATCTTGGACTTTACCTTCTGATGTGTATATCTGTATAGATAGGGTACTTGACCTTTTAGAGTGTATCCGTGTATATATCTTTGACTTAACCTTTTGATGTGTATATCTGTATAGATAGGTTACTTGACCTTCTAAAATGTATCCGTGTAGATATCTTGGACTTAACCTTTTGATGTGTATTTCTGTATAGACAGGGTACTTGACCTTTTAAAGTGTATTCGTGTATACATCTTGGTACATTACATTCTGATTTGTATGTCTGTATATATAAAATATACCTAACTTTGATATGTGTATCCCTGTAAGTACGCTGTTACTTCACCTTTAGATGTGTATCTCTGTTATACCGGGATGCTTAACCTTCTGATGTGTACCTGTATACTATTACTGGGATACTTGACCTCATGGTGTGTCTATATATATATATATATAACGAGGAACTTTACATTATCAAGTACCTACGTTTATACCCGCAGGCATTGAGATTGTACCACCCTGAAGGTCTTCTGTGCAGATTGAGGCGTAGCCGAAGGCTGTACAGTGTGCTGAAGGGTGGTACAATCTCAATGCCTACGGATAAAAATGTATGTAACGGATTTATCCACGGCTATGTATTTTATTGCACCGAAAAAGCATATCACTCGAAGTAAGCCTGTAGAAACTTTCAACGCCATCTGTGTTGCGCAATAAAATAATTATGATAAATATGCAGAAAATGCCCCACTTTCTAAGTCGAGTGATTTTGGTTTAGTGATTTCCTAAGGTTATAAAGTGTTCGGCTCCAGATTTTACTAAGTAACGTCATAGTTTATATGACATTAGCGCAAAGGAATTCCATGGCACTAGCACTACCAACGTTCTTAAAACGAGAAAGATGCGATGGTTTTATACCAACGGGCTATCATCAAATCAAAAGCCGGAATTCATCACAAGCCGGGGATAAAGTTATGTGTACCCGTGTATGTACTTGACGTTTTCTCTCTGTAAAATAGTCCTTTGCCTTGAAATCGTTTACCTTTATATGCCTTAACACATTCGTATCTGTACGGATTATAGTAGCCTGCGTCTCTACGTCTACGAGTAGCTCCTCCGTAACAGTTAATCAAACAACATTTATATCCTGGTTTACAGTTGCAATCATCTCCGTAACATCCACCTCCGTAACCTTTGCAGTAATAGGAGGAAGTGCTTCGTTTAACCGGACCCTTGAAATATGGGCACACGTAACAGTAAGACGTTGATCTTTTTTCTGAAATATTGCTCAATAAGATAACATACTATTAACATAGTATTGTGTTCATTTAGATCATCAAAATCACAGAACATTTATGGCTCATTAAAAGTTAAAAAGAATGACGCTTCAATGTTGTACATTGTTTGAAGAAAAAACAACGAAATTTGCTAAATTACAAAATATCGAAGAAATTATAAATTTTACTTATGCAGATGTAATATTCGACAACTTTATACCATCAGTGCAGATCAAATGAAAACAAAGATATATAAAAGCTGATAAGGAATGTGAGTAAAAACAAAATGACTGAACAGAGTTGTCAACAGCCGAAGGTGAGATGAAACCAATGAATAAATTGCTATGTACTGTTTACATGATATTTCAAATGATAATTTCTTTCGAACTATCGAAAAAGATCAAAAATGAAAAGAAATACAGGTAGAACACTAATTGTACCGGCATTTGTCATTCAGTTATTAAAAATAACATCCTCTTTTTATGGAATAAAAATATTGAAATTATGCTTTATCTACCTTTTTATGTATGTAATGTTTCATGTATCTACTAGTTAACTTACAAAATGGGTTTGCACCTAGGAATATTGTGCATAAAGAACGCATATACACAATTTTGCAACACTATGTAACTTAAAATGAAACATAATAAAATATATATCTCCAAGACAGCAATGATGATATTTCCCCTCTAAATATAAAAAAAACTTTTCATCAACTGTTATGAAGTTATAAAACGTTTCAAATGTTTGTTTTTGAAATGATTTGCATGCTTATTTAAAATAGAAAAACATATGTCAATGAAGGTTATTCCATGCATGAATATACGTATCCAATCTGTCTGGAGCCGTATATTGTCAATTTTCAACAACAAGGAAAATAATTCTACTCAAATAACACATACATACTTGGAAATCCTTCAGAACTTTCATAATAATTTCCACCACACGCTCTCTGGCACTCCTTATAACTTCCATAATTGTTAGAGTTTCCACCGCATCCATAGTAGTAAAATGGCTTACAATAACCATAATAGGCATCGAAATACCATCTTTTTACAGACTTGGGTTTACTTTCATAGTAACGGTAGTTACATGAGCTGGAACATCTGTAGCCACTGTATGGTGGATATCCTACGTCCTTCGGATTGCCACATTCTATAATTAAACAAGACATTATCTAATTATTTACATGAGCTGAATCATCTGTAACCAATGTATCGTGGATATCCTACGTCCTTCGGATTGCAACATTCTATAATCAAACAAGACGTTATTTATTTATTTACATGAGCTTGAACATCTCTAACCACTGTATGGTGGATATCCTGTGTCCTTGAAATTGCCAAATTCTATAATTAAACAAGATATTAATTATTGATTTGCATGTGCTGGAAAATCTGTAGCCACAGTATGGTGGATATCTTACATCCTTTTGGACTGTCACATTCTATAACCAAACAAGATATTATCTATTTATTTAAAAGCAATTTATTTTTGTTTTGGAGAATCATACGAAAAGATGAGGAGATGGAATTTTTTTTTATTATTAAACAAGACATTTACATAGCCTTGAACATCTGTAAGAACTGTATGGTGGATATCCTGCGTCCTTTGAGTTGCCACATTCTATAATTAAACAAGACGTTTATTATTTACTTCACTTGGAACATCTGTAACCACTGCATGATGGATATCCAACGTGATTAAGATTGCCAAATTCTATAATTAGACAAGATATTATTTATTTATTAAAAAGCAATTTATCTTGTTTTGAATAATTATATGGACAAATGAGGAGATGAAAACTTTTCGAAAAGATCTATTTATCTTACATCAAATCTAAATTACTTCAGATAAATCAGAAAACAAATAGAAAATTTTTTCAATTAATAGTCTAAAGATCATATGATTTTTTTTTACTCAAACAGTTAATGATGTGATCAGTTAACTTATATGCTTTCGGTTTAACATAAAAATGATCAAGTAGAGAATGTAAAACTTACCGCAATTCTGTGTAGATGATTCATAATACCCTCCACCTGATTCATATGATTCGTATGATTCGTATGATGCACTTGGTGCCACACCTCCAACAGATAAAGCTGGCAAAAGAAGACAGAGACCAAACACGAACAACATCATGGGAGTTACTGTCGCTGTTGTCACGAGACTGTAGAAACAAGATCATATTAGCAATATTTATATGTGATACAAATTATTGACATTTGCCACGAGAACCAGTAACATATTGTGTGATATAGCTGTTTTTATTTTAAAAAAATATAACAAGGACCAAGCATTTCAGTTTCCTAATTAAATATTTACATAAATTTATTTTTTATTGAGGTAGATGAGTACTGCTTTCCGCCATTTCAATTACATGTATCTTGTATTTTCTGTTTATGAAGTTTTCAAATATTTTTTATTCATAGCTCAAATTTAAAATTTTTCATCATCTTAACGACGAATAAATGATATATGAGATAAGGCAACTTCGATGGCAACGTAACCAAACGTCGAAAGATATGGATAAAGCTTTGTTCTACATCTAACGAATGAATTGCGCTGAAAGCGGTGCTAGGGTTGTATAGAACTTACCTATAAGGTACTTTTGCTTGCTGACTGTTGAAGTTTCAAGATGAAGAGCAACAACAAAAGTGTTCTTTTATTTGCTTTACCTTACCATGTATGTACAGGGATACAGTACAATGCACACTGCCTCATACATTCAGATAAGACATATAAACGAAATATAATCGACAGATATTATTACAATAAAAATTTATATTTTGAAAGTTATCTTGAAAAAGTCAATGATGAAAAATTTCTTATTGGCAAAGACATACCGTAGCAAAAGGCAATAAGAGAATAAAATAAAAAAAAATGAATTAAAAAAGGACGGCAATTCTGACACTAAATGCTCTAAATATATTTATGTTCTTTAGAGAATATCTAATATGGATACACTATCATACTTTAAAATGTTATTCTTTGTAATTGCCAAACGTCATTTTGACCATTCTGTTTAAAGTGCCCATAGCTCACTATTTTATTATGTAGAGTTTTCTTGCAACTGACTCGATGTGTGCCTTGTAGTTGTCTATATGTTGTTATTGTCTTCTATTGGTCTTCTGCCGGGCAACAAATGACAGCAGTTGTAATGTTGTTGTGTGTTGACGAACCTTCATCCATGGAATATAAAAAAAAACAAGGCTGTGGCGTTGTTCGACAATTAGCAATGAATTCCGCAAAAACCGGTGACAGGGGCCGACTTGAATTTTCTATGAGGTAAGGGCAAGTTCATTGTTGAAGACCTCATCTTGACTTAAAGATGAGGAACAACAAAAAAGCGTTGTTCCATTGCTTGATTTTATCACGTCTTTATAGAGACTTTGTCTCATGTGCATTTGATCCAAATACTTTCATTATAAATAGAAAAATAAAAGTCAAATCCAAAGCTATAGAAGTGCGAACCACCACAAAAAATTAAGAGGCATCATCAAATGTCCTGGAAGCGAACGCACATGAGGCACTCACTAGTCTCTGATGCTAAGTCATAGTCGGTAATAAACACAGAATTTATTAAATGTCTATTCTCGTTTGTGAAATATACACATTGTGAAAATCTTTGATATAATAGTGTCCACCTTTTAAAGTTCTGTACTGACAACACAAACAGCAGTTGAACATAACTTTGGTGTACAAGCGTTTAAGCCCCTGACTTCGCATTGTTGACAATGTCTTATGTAGAAATAACATGCACGACAATACTGAATGAGTTCTGAAATGTGGACACCATTTGTTGGAGATGAGGGAACATTTCTGCTCAAAACAGGATATTCACTTGTCATAATTATTGTCATTAAGTTTTGATTTTAGACTTTACTTATTTTAAATAACCTTTTTTTCTTGCTAAAAAAACAGGATAACAGGAAAAACCTACAATGGCCGAAAAGTACAGTTAGATAAAAAAAAACTATCTAAGAACTTCACAAGAAAAAAACAAAATTAACAAAAAACAAACGTAAACAACGATAAGAGCTCAGGATATCCGGATTTTGTACATGTACTAGCATAAGACAGCGGTAAAGTTAAACAATTTTTCGATGCCCTACTAATTTCCAGTCCCGTTTTCATATAGTATGATAACTATCTGAATAAAACCCAATACAGGTAGACTACTAAATCAAGGACAACAATCCTGAAACGGAAAAGGGAAAAAACAGAAGAAAAATCAAATTTAAAACTTCCCAAAGGGTTTGGTTAAGAATCATCATGTATTTCAGTAAACCTTGACAGCATCAGTTAGAGGCCAGTTTGCATGTAAAACCCTTAGGATACTTTTTTGTAATTCTTTATTTTTAGAAGAAAAAAAACATTAGTGTTATGATTACTAAATAAGTTTATATTGAAGAAAATACATATATAATCGTGATATTGAATAGTATTAGAATTTATTGTATTTAAATAATTATTGAAAATTGTATATATGATACAATTGTGTGCTCAATCCTCATGTGCAGCATATATAATTCTACACTCATTTTCTCTGGTCTTTCTTCTTGCAGGGTTCTGGTTCCAAAAGCCCACTTAACGGATACATGCAGAATATCCGGTTGACACCCCCTTTTACGTAAAGAATGTAAGTGAAGTCACAGTTTTTCTGGATATTTTATCAGTTTCTGCCATTTTTAAAAACAGTTCCGTAAAAACGAGGATGAGAAATACGCTTATGAGAAATAAGCTGTTTGCGAGTGACCCTATATTTTGATATCAAATATTCATATTTTCAAAAAACTTTTTAAATGTATTTAATTTTTATGAAATCTGTAACATTGTTGTAAAAGTAAGGTTACGTTCATTAAAGTCGTCAAGAACGTCTAACAAACGCGTGTGGATCGTACCAATTGTGATACATACATCCAGTATGATGGAGCTAGAGCAACGTCGACGTTAAGAAACGGGAAATTATTAATCCTGAAATCAAAATCATCCCTTTTATCGCAACTTTAGTTTTTATTTGCCAGAGTCAATGATGACTGTCAGGTCCAGCAAATGCTTTATTAAGTTTCACTTCTTGTTGGTATATAAAGTCGAAATAATCTTGTTAATAGTAAAGGTATCCTCAACTGAAAAAAGAAATAAGTTGATCGCTGTCTTACTGTTCTGTTTTGAACGGGACTTATGAAAAACTATAAAATGGAACAGTACCAGACAGCGATCAACTAATTTCTTTTTTAATGATAATAACAGTACTATTAAAAGTTACTGTGAATTCAATATCTGCATATGCGGATTTCGACAACGTATGTCTCTTTAGTGCAGATAAAATTAAAACATTTGGAAATCCACAACCAAAATATTTGTAAAAGCTGGTAGAGAACAAATTACCAAAAGGATCTAAAAAGCCAAAATCAGCTAAGGACAGAGTTATGCAAAAGGGAGATACTCCGTAGTTTTTAACATTTTCTCAAATTTAGATATTGCAAGTTTTTAAATAAAATCGGATTTATTGAAATTGTGCACCTCTCATTGCAGACAAAGGTCTGCAATGAGAGATGCACAATTTTACCCATTGGAATTCCAATGACATGTTGATAAAGAATGTTGCTTAACGAACAAAAATTTTGTCCAGCAAAAGATTTAGTGCCTTAATCGTATCATCACATGTTGGGGATCAATGATTTTTTTTTTTGTATCTCATATCATAAATGAATCCTTGCTATTTATTATAAATAACAAAATACCGAAGTTACTGTGAATTTATTTTCTGCATATGCGCATTTCGACAACTTATGTCTCATCAGTGCAGATTAAACAAAAACATTTGGAAATCCATTCACCGAAAAACATGTTCAAGCTGACAGAGAGCAAATAACCAAAGGATCTAAATAGAAAAGCCAAAATTCAGCTAAGGACAGAGCTATGCGTGAGGAAGATACTCCTTATTCTTAAACAAAATTTTACAAAATTCAGATATTGCTACAAAATTCAGATATTGCTACAAAATTCAGATATTAATACAATGGGTTTGTGGGTAAGCAACGAAGTACTGACTACTGGGTTGGTGAATACCCTCGGGGACTTATTTGGTTTCTGCATATGCGGATTTCGACATCTTATGTCTCTTCAGTGCCGATCGAATCATGGAAGTCCATAAAACAATATATGTGCAAAATTTGATAAAGAACAATTAACGGTACTAGAATACCGAAGGAACAAGGGAAGTGATGATTACACAATCGGAGTCCAAAGACATTGCAAAAACAGCAACAGAGAAAAAAGCCAAAACAAGGACGTGAGACAGCCACAGTGCACGGAAATAAAAAAGACGACATTAAGAACTAAGACACTCATAGTGTGAACTCCCATGAAAACCGGGAGTGACATCAGGTGCTCCGGAAGTGTAAGCATGTCCTGCTGCAATAGCGAAACCCGTCACACGATCACTGAGGTATATATTGTTTTGAAAGTTCTGATTTGAGGCTGATTGGAAATGCCATTTTCTAACCCTTAGACAAAACCAATAAAAATCTATGGTACGTGTTACTTCTCTAGTCCTCAAACAGTACCAAGGTAAAAATTTTGAAAAGCAGTTGTTGGTCTCTTGAGTATTCTAACATTAACTAAGACAAACCAGTAGCACGAACATCACCAACGAAGACAAAACTAAAATTTTACAGTTTGATATACAAGACTACACAAAAAACTAAAACCTCTGATAGTGTTAACTCCCATAAAAACCGAGAGTGACATAACTAAAGGATCTAAACACAAAAGCCAGGATTCAGCTAAGTGCAGTGCTATGCACGAGAGAAATATTCCTTACTTTTTATACAAACTTTTGTTCAATTTGGAAACTGCAAGTTTCAATACGAGATCGGTTTCCGGGCCAGCGCCTGGGTTGGTGAGTATCATCGGGGACTAACAGTCCACCAGCAGTGGCATCGGCTCAGTGGTAATGACAAAATACCGAAGTTACTATCAATATGGTGTCTGCATATGCGCATTTCGACAACTTATGTCTCTTCAGTGCAGATCGAATCAAAACATTGGGAAGTCCATAAACCGAAATACCTGCAAAAACCTGATAGAGAACAAATAACCAAAAACTAGCTGCTTTATTCAAGTGAGTGAACCGGTTAAATGGATAGATGAGTTAGAAGTAGAACAGAATATAAATACATTTAAAACAATGCCTGTAGGGATTTTTGAGAAGCTTATGGAACCCAGTACATTGAAAGCAAGTTATTTTCTTAAGTTGGAACATTAAATATTTCTGTATGTTGTTTAGTGGTTATTTGTTGTTCAATCTGTTTATGCATAGATATAATAGCGGTAACAGGTTTCTTCAAAACAATAGTAGATATGCATAAAAACGTGGAACTTATGTTACCAAATGAAAAAATACATAAACAAGGCAAACAAAATAAAAAAATGCAGAATCATTTAATAATATATTCCAATATTTTTGTCTCTATCTTGAGTTTTTTCAAATAGGAAATTCTAAAATGAGCAAAATCTGTATGATACGGTCAAAATTGATATAACCAATAAAAGGCGTTGAAAGACCAAGGTTATTATATCTATATTTTCATTTTGTTTCTCCGTATTACTGAGTGGAACAAACTGTTATTTAACTTCAAATAGATCAAAGATTTTGTACAACAGTATAATTTTGCTTTTTGTTACATATTTGAAGACATATTTTGATTTATTCAGCACTGAAACAGGAAAAAATACATATTTTCAACTTTTCAATGCAAATACTTCCCAATAACGTATTGAATTCAAAATTAATTTTATTTTGCGGGATATATCATTCATTTTTCTTACTTTTCATACCACAATCACGATTTTGTGTTCTGTCATTATCCAGAGAAAAAATGATACGATAAAAATCAGCTGCATGAGACGGTCAAGAGTTGCAATTGAAATCTACATGATACGATAAAATGCTGAAAAAAGAACCCATTTTCTTTGTTTTTGAGCAATTATATGGGAGTTTATATTCACGTATGTGTTTCATTGTTTACAAATCAGCTAAGGAAATGTGACAAAGAAGTTAAGGAGAACTATTACCTATTCGACAGTCTGTCGTTCCATGTGTCCACTTAAATATCTTATACGTGTGTGAGAAATTCCCTCTTTTCCCATGTGAAACCAGGGAAAAAGAAGAATAATTTCTCAAACAAGTGTAAGATATCCTGATTTTTAATATTGGTTGAATTTAAGAACATTTTTCTGCCGTAAAATAACCGCGATAAAGCAGAAAGAAAGTTAAAAAATGACATTATTTTTTGGAGGTTTATATTGTGACGTGAAATCGTTCAGGATTTCCAGATTCTTTATTCTCTAAAAACCATCGATAAACAAAGGTACAGAGACTTACAATAAATAAACACTTGTACATGTATAATATACAATAAGCATATGGCAATCAATATATGTATTACTTATATATATGTATTACTTATATTTCAATTATCTGGAGAATATCGCTGAATGATAATTCTTAACAACCACCCCTAGTAATATTGATAATGTATAGGTTGATGAATGTTCAAAATTCAAAAACCGTACCTAAACATTACCCTGAACCGTCCAATGTTTCTTAAATAAATAATTTATTTACATTTTTCTCAACCAGACTAATCCAATTATACGCGAACCTTCTTACATAAACCGTTCGACGAGAACCCAATTTGCTGCATGAGGGTGATAACCTACACAGTTTCACACACTGAAACAGTTTTTTGGATTTCAGTATATTGGTTCTTTATAACAATAGGTCGGTGAATATTGTTTACGCTCTTTTTTTTAAAGATTTACATTGCAAAACAAAGTGAAAGCCATCACCTATTCCTGCATCACTACATGTATTACATAAAATATTCTATTTTCTCTTGCTATGATTTGCCATCTTCTAACTTCTATAGGCAATCTATGATTAGGAACTGGAAATTAACATAATGTAAGCGCATCTTTATATCTAGACACTATGAATGAGAACGGGGAATTATTTGCTAGTTTTTGTGCTACGTACAACCTAGTCATTGGAGGAACAGTTTTTACACACAAACCATGCCTCCTAGCAAAATGGGTTTCTCCAGATATGAGAACAGAAAATCAAATAGACCATGTCTGTATTTCAAGAAGGTTCAGACGAAGCCTTCAAGACGCGTGAGTCAAAAGAGATGCAGACGCTTCATGGAAACAGAGGACAGGCCATTAAAAGATATGACGTCTCAAAACTGAAAAAACAAAGGAAAACAAGAAGAATTCAGGATTGATATTAGAAACTGGTTTGCCATCCTGAACAGCAAGGGCGTTGATCAACTGTCACCAGAGGGTTATTGGAAAGAAGTTAAAGAAGTGTTTATTTCATCATGCGAAGCAACAGCCGGAGAACGAAACAGGAAACATCAAGAATGGGTATCGCCGGAGACACTGGTAAAAGTTGACAAAAGAAAAAAAAATGAAATAAGCCTTGAATAACAGCAAGACAAAGACACTAAAGCAAAAAGCACAAAAGGAGTACTCTGAGGCAGAAAAAGCTTTGAAGAATAGTGCTAGACGAGATAAGCGAGAATTTATCTCCAATAAGACCTTGGAAGCAGAAGAAGCAGCCAGCAAAAACAACATTAAAGGGTTGTATGATAACCCCAGAATGTTAACAAATCCAATAAAGGTGACAGACCAGTAAAGGACAAAGATGGGAACACACTGAAAACAACAGAGGAGCAAATGAAAAGATGGGTTGAACATGTCATAGAAAAAGGTGTTAAACCAACAGCCACCTCCACAACATGCGGATATACAACCATCTACAGACATATTACCAAAATCAATTGCAACCAACCAGGACCGAAATCACCAAAGTTATCAACATATTAAAAATAACAAAGCACCAGACCCAGATAATATACCGGCAGATATTCTTAAAGCAGACAGAGAAACATCAACACAGATTTTGTACGACTTGATTGGTAAGATCTGGAGAGAGGAAGATATGCCACAAGACTGGAAGGAAGGACATCTCGTAAAGCTACCGAAGAAAGGTATCATCTCAGCATCTGAGATAACTACAATTGAATAATGCTTTTATCAGTACCAGGAAAAGTCTTAAACAGAATAATTTTGGAACGTATGAAGAAGGCTGTCGATCAGAAGCTGCCAGACAATCAAGCGGGATTTCGAGAAAACAGATCAAATTCTGACCAAATAGCCACCTTACGTATCATCTTAGAGCAATCACTGGAATTCAACACATCATTTTTTGTTGTTTTATTGACTATCAAAAGGCATTTGATAGTCTAGATAGGTCAGTTTTGTGGAAGCTAATGGGCCATTACGGAATTCATGAGAAACTCATTAACATCATTATGAACACATACACAGGGATGAAGAGCAGAATAATGCATGAAGGTCAACTTACAGATCCCTTTGACATTACAACTGGGGTTCGACAGGGATGTTTATTGTCACCATTCTTATTCCTACTAGCAGTTGACTGGATCATGAAAGAGACCACCACAAATAGAAGAAATGAAATTCAATGGACACTGACAGAACAACTAGACGACTTAGATTTTGCTGATGACATCGCACTACTGTCTCACAACCATGACAGATGAAGGATAAGTTGTCAGAAATAGTACAGAGAGCAGCAGAGACTGGCCTAATCATAAGCACAAAGAAAACAAAAGTATTGAAGGCAAATACAAACAGTCTTGTTAACCTGGAAGTGAAATCAACTCATCTAGAAGAAGTCGACTCCTTCACATGTCTTGGAAGTGTCATGGCCAGAAAAGGAGGATCAGATGTGCCTCCATAGCACAAAAGGCTTAAGAGAAGAGAAACACATCTTTATATGGTAAAATATCGATAAAAATAAGTATTTTTTAAACTGCAAAGTGTCCTTAAAGAATTTATAAGACGCACCTTTATCAATATCGAAGCTCCATTTTTGCTCCAATTGCTCTGATTCGTTGTTTTATAGTACATAGTAACAGTGTATTAAATTTTCTTGAGACTTCCATAAATTTCCGTATCTAGAATTATTTAAAATGTTAAAATTGTTGTTATTCATGAGCATTTATACTCATTTTGAGAATATCTTTGATGATAATATCTATACAATTTTGATAACAATTTTCCATGCTTTCCACAAACCATATTCGCCCAAAACTTTATCATACTAGAATGTACTCATGTGTACAGTGAGTAAGCTCGTAACTCACAATAGACCATATGGTTAGGTGTTTACAAACATTTTATTTATTGCAAGTTTCGAAATAAGATCGGCTCTCGGGTAAGCACCAGAGGACTGATTACTGGGTTGCTGAATACCCTTAATGACTAACAGTCCTCCAGCAGGGGCATCGACCCGCTGATAATAAATGACTCAATATAGAACTTACTGTAAACGAAGTTTCTGAATTGGCAATTTCGACAACCCATGTGTCCCTTCAGTGCGGATAAAATCAAAGCAGTTGGAAGACCATAAACCCAGAAATGTTTTAAATTTGACAGATATGATCTTAATGGAAAGCCAAAATCAGAAGAGGGAAGCTTTGCGTGAGGGGGGGGGATACTCCTTAATGAATCTAAATCTGCATGAACAGAAATAACAATACCGGTACAAAGTGGTACACAAACCCAGCTTACCTCACCGAAAACTGTATTTTTATACTGTACATTCCGTGTCTTTGTTTACCACAGTGTTTTCTGTCCTTACCACATTCTATGTTTTAATTTTGTGATTCTATTTACACTTTCCAAGCTTCTATTCAACAAGAAACCCGAAACAAAGAAAGTAGCCGGTCAGCTTGTTACTCTAAACTAATATTTCTAAAAATATTAGATAGGACTCTTTAAACGAAACAATTTTAATCGTATCATTGCACAGATTTTTATCGTATCCTGCGTGTAAATGGAGTAGATTTTTATCGTATCATCTTTTCTCTGACTACCTCCATTTGAACGCAGTTTTCTCGATAATGACAGAATACAAAATCGTGATTGTGGTATCAAAAGTAAGACAAATTAATGATGTATCACACAAAATGAAATTAATTTTGAATTCAATACGATATTGGGAAGTATTTGCATTAAAAAGTTGAAAATATATATTTTTTCCTGTTTCAGCGTTCGATTAATCAAAATATGTCTTCAAATATGATAAAGAAAGCAAAAATAATCTATTGTATAAAAACTTTGATTTATTTGAAGTTAAGTTATAGTTTTTTCACTCAGAAATACAGAGAAACAAAAGGAAAATAAAGATATAATAACCTTGTTATTTCAACGCCTTTTATTGTTTATATCAATTTTGACCGTATCATGCAGATTTTGCTAAAAATGATACAACGCGGTTGTACGGTGTGAAATAAAAGATTGAAGAAAACCATGGCAATTCATATTTAAACACTAATTTTGACAACACAAAAAAGACAAAACAAATAAACAATGAAGAATAATAACGCCACAAACCTAAAGCACTTACAGTGTGAACCACTGCAAAAAAAGAAGCATTAAGACGCGCTGCGGAAGATGCATGATCTTCTCCACATGTGGCACCCGTCACCTTTCCAATAAAAACATGCAAGTCTGGTTATGATGCTGATGATGGCGCATTATTGGTAATATTCAAATTAATGATTGTTTAATGAAAAGCATCATTTATATGTTTTGTGGGTATGTAGTGTCTTTGGTCTTCCGTCTTCTGGTGTTCTTGATTTTGCCTTGTCTGTGGACTATGATATATGTAATCTTGTGCTTTGTTCCTTCGGTATTCTACTGCTGTTGTTATATTAAAAACTGAAATAAAAGGATCTTGCATGTTAATTGTCTTTTTTCTTAACTAGCTGTTGTATGATCCCGGCTACATACGAATAAGGAATATAGAAGTAAAGTCATTATAAAGTGAAGTCATTGACTAATAAATATTGATTATTTTGTCAGAAAACAGCTAACTTCGTGAATTTTTAATTTATGTAAAGGGGACATTTTTGTTTGATTTTTAGGAGGATTTACGGTACGTAAATCCTTCTTATGCTGAAAAATCCCGGGTATGAATATGCACTACGAGATCAAAAATCAATTTTTTGTGGCCAGATTCATTGCTAATTTCTTCTTTAACATTATTGTGAACTACTTAAGAAATTAAACATATAAATGTAAGGTTTAAGCATAATTAAAATAGAATTGTCGAGGGAATATTTTAGCAGTTGACATTTTGTCACGTGACAAGTTAATTATAAATAACTTCACCTATTACCGNTGGTTATGTAACATCACCTGTGCAACGTTCGTTTCATAACATCGATATTCACATCTTGTGTAATCCAAAAATGTGTCCTGTGAAACAGTGTTCAGGCGTTTTATGGGACGGTCATTTTGATTTTCTGGAGGGGCTTGAGCGTTTTTGTAAATAATTCAGTAATTTGTAAAAATAAATATTCTAACCATACTTGTCATGAAACGAACTCCGTCCACTTCATTTTAATAAAGAAACTATACCGTTTGCGAGACTGGAAAGATTTTCACGACATAACAATTATGTACATGTTGTTTCTAAATGCTTGAAATTCGTTCGACCACTGATGTACAATGTATCTTATGCAAATATGAAGGGGTATTTGTCAATCTAATTGAAAGACCACTCGTATTTCAAATCTTCTTGACTTCGTTATCCGTGATACTTTCGATTTGAAACCAAAATGTATAAGAAATATTGAAAATGTTTTACGCGTATGAATTGACGTTGTTTCACTTATCACTTAGGCAGACAAGGCGGTTATCAAGAGCGTCATTTGGATATATTGTACGGATTCTGGTAGAAAATTTTTATAGACTCCGAGGCGTGATGACAAATAAAAAAAATTCAGTTCAAAACGTAATGTATATGCAATGTTTGTCATCAAAATTGTACCCATCTCTCTCCCTTTCTCTTTGTATTTTCTTTGAATTTTTTTTTTGTACCTCAGTTTATTTAGCTGACGAAAGAGTAAAACAATTTTTTTCAACTAAACAGGGAAAACCGAATAACAGTACTCTGTACTTTGATCTGAACTAGCTGTTGTATGATCCCGGCTACATACGAATAAGGAATATAGAAGTAAAGTCATTATAAAGTGAAGTCATTGACTAATAAAATATTGATTATTTTGTCAGAAAACAGCTAACTTCGTGAGTTTTTAATTTATGTAAAGGGGACATTTTTGTTTGATTTTTAGGAGGATTTACGGTACGTAAATCCTTCTTATGAGAAAAATCCCGGGTATGAATATGCACTTCGAGATCAAAAATAATTTTTTTGTGGCCAGATTCATTGCTAATTTCTTCTTTAACATTATTGTGAACTGCATAAGAAATTAAACATATAAATGTAAGGTTTAAGCATAATTAAAATAGAATTGTCGAGGGAATATTTTAGCAGTTGACATTTTGTCACGTGACAAGTTAATTATAAATAACTTCACCTATTACCGTAGTTGTAGAAATAATAATCAATTACCTGTGAACTGAATATTTGTAATGTATCTGAATTTAAAAGATGCAAAAAATAATAAATAAATAACTCTAATAATTCAGTATCTGATTAAAAAAATTATATAAATAAAAACAATAAACCGAGGATTTAGAATTCTTTCTTATTAAGTAAGCGTAGTTTGCACGTATTGCTAATTTGATTAAGAATTGTTCAAAAATGATAACTTGTATAGCTCTTTTATCGATACTGAAAACAATATTAAATTGCCAATATATATTTTTGTTTTAAGTACCCTCTTAGAGACAAAGGGTGAACAATTATTCATGTTTTCATTGGCGGATAAAGAGATGAGTTCGGGGTTGGATATCTCCCCTTTTTCTCGATTTTTTTTTAATTTCGTGCAGAATTTGACTTGAACCTCATTGGATCTCCCCTTTTCGTAGGTTGGATCCGCCGGTGTATTTCACTGTCTTTTGACATATTTTTATTCAGATTTATAAAGTATTGGTGATACTGGCAAATGATCATGTAGGGACGTATATTGGTAGACGGCCTTTAACATGTTTAAGTGATCAATGGAAATGCAAATAAATATCAGCTCAAATTGAGTATAGCTGTAGAATTTAAACTAATCAATTAGTAATATGCAGAATTAAAATTCACAGCAACTTCGGTATTTAGTCATTAGTAAACGCTGAAATTTTTTTCTCTCTTTTCACAAAAATTTTTTTTT
>MJUU01038534.1:105827-124881 GCA_002080025.1 Modiolus philippinarum | reverse complement strand
TTATTTGAATCGGTGTGGTTCTTAACAAAATATGTCTTGTCTTTCCCTATAACTAAATAGGTATATCTGCGTTCTCCATTTTTTGTGCAGAAACATTGATGTATTAAATCTGCAATTACTGTTTTCAGTTTATTGTGTGGCAGGGTTGTATAAAGTGTAGAAAAGTCAAAAGTTTGAATGCTATGGCAATGGGTAAGACTGGTTGAGGAAAGCTGTTCAAGGAGATCTTTTGAATTTTTAAGAATCCACATTTGATTCACACCGCTTGTGGAGTAAGCTTTATTACAGTAATTTTTCAGGCCGTCTCTGACTGCGGTCAACAAAGTAGTGAGGAGCTGTGAAAGAGGTTTAGTGGTGCATCTGGAAGACCCGGCAATGAATCTCTGTTTGTATGGATTCTTATGAAGTTTAGGTACCCAGTAGATGTAAGGGAGTTGATTGTTTTCATCATTAGCTTTTATGCCAAATGATGATAACACTGAAGTGTGATTTTTTACAATCTCATCCCTCGATATTGTAGTAGGGGTATAAGTAGGGTTTCCAGATGAACTGTCGATGCCCATCTCCTTCACAAGACAGTCGAGATAGTGTTTCTTACACACAAACAGTATGTTGTTAGAAGCTTTGTCTGCAGGGACAATGACGTAATTTTCATGGAGGTTGGAAAGAGTTCTTTCTACAAGGGGATCTTCAAATATACTGGGATTTCTGGATTTCATATAGCTGTTTTTAGGCGCCGGATGCGATTTACAATTAATGAATTTATGGACCTGATCCAGTCGGACAATGTCTCAACGTCCTCTTTCTCTTTCTTTGCCCACTTCCTAGCATAGTCTTCAACTGCATCCATCAAAATCTTGAAGTTGTACTTCCAGTTGATGTGCTGGGGCTCACGAAATTTGGGACCTTTTGAGAAGATATCTCGTAGTTTGAGGTTGTCTACGATATGTAGGTCACCAGTTATAACGTGTCCAGCCGGACTATAATTGAATGGGGAAGAGGAGCAAGCACAATCAGGTGGTTTGGCTTTAAAGTCATCAATTTGGAAGTCACGCAATACCCCTTTGTAATTGCAAATGGAAGTTGCAATTGGTTTAGTGTAGGAATATGAGATAAGTGGAACTGATTGATCATTAAAATAAGGAGGAATGTTTGATGTCACTGTTTTGGTATGTAGAATGTTGGCAAGATTTATAGCGTCCAAGCCTTTATTGGCGAATTGAATTTTGATAAATGTCCGGTTATCAGGTTTGTTGGCGGATGTGGTGACAGGCTTGAACAGTCTGTGGTTAGATATATCCAAAACAATTGCTGTTAATTTGTATTCTAGGGAATGGCTATCAGTTACGGATGATGCTAAACATGTTTTGTAGAAGGAATGAAGTTTTGAAAGTGGCAAGTGATTTATTTTTCATTTTAGATTGTATCCCCTCCTGCCTATCATAGTATTTTTGTGCCTCCTTCTCAGTACACGTGGACTATTCCAAACTTTTAAATACATTAGAGGTGGAAATAACACCAAAACAGAAGAAAAGCTGCCTTTGAATCTTAACAATGCAAACATTTTTACAAGTTGTACGATGTACATGTAATTTTAATATTTTAGATTCGATTTTGTTAAAGTTTTGGAAGTAACCAAAGGACCAGTAATTTTCTACATATAGTCTCGTACAACTGTCAAAGCTTAAATAACTAAGTACCAAAGTTTCTGTATCGGGGCATTTCGAAGACTTATGCCTCTTCAGTGCAGATTAAATCAAAACATTTGGAAATCGATGAATCGATATGTGTAAAAGCTGAAAGAGAACTAATTACAAATAGGAACTAAAAAGGAAAGCAAAAATCATATAAGGAGAGATCTTTGCAAGAGGGAGATATTGCAAGTTTTCAAATGCAATTGGTTGTGGGGCCAGCACCGAATTACTGGCTACTGGGTTGGTGAATACCCTCGGGTTAGTCCACAAGCAGTGGCATCGGCCCAGTGTTAATAAATACCGGTAACAAAATACACATATGCACATTTCGACAAATAAAGTACATGTATTATAGGATTAAACGCTGCTTTAAAGGAATTTATTGGAGTATAAACGGGACCAATTTACTCACAAACAAATAAAAGTCCGAAGGACTTTTATGATATGTTTGTGAGTGACTTGGTCCCGTTTATACTCCCATAAATTCCTTTCAAACGGTGTTTAATCCTTATAATTCGTTTAATTGATGATAAGTAATTAAATTATTACTTTATGATGCCTATCGCACATTTTTGTTCTATTTGATTAACTCGGCGTATGAATTTATAAGGTGAACTTAAATGTAGTGCGGTCAACGTCGTCTATCGAAAAATAAACGAAATTAGAAATTGCAACCGGAAGTAAATTCAACCAATCATATCAGCGTATTTCCTATTATGCAAATCATATAAGAATTATAGAAGCGGAAAGATGTATTTGAATACATGAAGTCTACACAATTGGATATTTATTGTTTACAAGATACTCCTTTTACGAACGAAGAGGAATTGTCTTCATTTGTTTATCTAATTCTTTTTCATCACACCAGAGACATATAAACATGTGTCTTATATGTCTCTGATCACACCAATGAGACGTTGCTTAATTCAAAAACAATTTCGAATAAAAATATTGATGATGTAGAAGCAAATTTTTTGGGATAGATAAAGAAATAGCATTATATACAGCTCCAAATATTGGTTTCGAAAATTCACCCAGGTCTGCGGCTGTATTTGAACCCATACTATATTGGCATTTCTGGAAACACCACCTGCACTATGTCCAACGCTCTAGACCACTCGGCCACCTGGGCTATATAAAAATATATCTTTTGGTAACGGGGTCATTACTAATGGTAGAAAATCTACTAGAGTTGTAACATAGTAAACGATGAACAGTGTGATTGGTAGAAAATAGATAGAAAAGGGTTTAGGTTGCAACAGATAAGATTCTTATGGTATAAAATATTAGTGTTACATACCATTCTATTTAGTATGGAATGACTGTATAATAAAGTAAAATATATGAATACGAAGGCCAACAGAGATGATCTTTTATACCTGTAAGCATGGAAAAGTCCAACAAGGTCTATGACTGGATTTAAACTAATTCTTAATTGTCCTCTACGGCAACACCACATATAGGTTTCGGCAATCGGGTCATTTCTCGTCGTAGGAAATTTAAAGTTGTTAAATAGTACACGATGAATAGTAAGTTGGGTATAAAATGGATTTACCTTACTTGAGAAACAATTGCAGGTTGGATATAAAAGGACTTGACCACCAAGTAAAGCTTCACTATAATCGATGACAGCATCGTCAGTATCCACATTGCTTGACCAATGGTATTGTTAAGGAAATCCAGATGATTGAGTCTATATCGACAAGCAAGTGCAGCTTCAAAATTCGAGCTGGTAACAAATTGCTTCGTATTCGTATGATGTGGACAATATCGTCGAAATCGACAAACAACTCCATACGGAGATTTAGCGTTGTTGACGATATCGCAACGATATCGTGTCAATCTTGACGATGTCGTCGATATAGACAAACAGCTTTAATGTTAGTGCTGTTGAGAATGTATAATTCTGTTGATCGTTGCATACAATGTTGTTAAATCGTAAGATTTTACGATATCGTAGATATCGAAAGGCAAGTGTCATCCAACATCAACGCTGTTGACATCGAGTAATTCTCGACAAGCAAATGCGGCTTCCATCATATGATAAACGTTCCAAAATAACAAGAGTAAAATGATGTCAACGATATCGTGACTAATCGTGTCTCGGACATACTTCGGTCAATGAGGCATTGTGTTTTTGAAAAGTAAGTGAGAACTTACTTTGAAAGACCTGTTTCAGGTGGCTGATTGAGTAATGTCATTTTCTAACCCTGATACAAACCCAATAGAATATCCATAGTTAAGTGTTACTTCTTTAACCCTTAAATACTATCAAAAAAAATTCTTTAAAGCTTTTGAAATCCATTTGGTATTTAAACATTATCGAGGACAAATCCGTACCACAAAATCACTTACGAAGACAAAAGTAAAATGATATACAAGACAACACATAAAACTAAAGCAATGACAGTGTGAACTCCCATACCAACTGACTGCAATATCAGGTTGTCCGGGAGGGTAAGCTTGTCTTGCTCTGTTACATTGTAACAACACCCATAACACTTTCAGTAAAGCTAGGAAAAATACAAAATCGGAATAGTCAAATCTGGGAAGACCTGATGACCAATGATTTATAGAAACATTTATAGAACCTAGAAGGAAAACACTTACAAAAAGGGAAAAAAAAGAGAAAATGAAAGATATTATTTTAAATCAAAAATGCAATTTGTGTTAAAGAATTTGACAGACCCACAAAATATTTATTTACATAGAAACTCAATTAGATTCCAATTAATGATCAAGAAAAAAAAATGTCATAAAAATTTGTAAAAAAGGAAGAAGTTATTCAAGTAATAAATTTGGCAATGGAAATCAATAAATCCCGAAATTACATAAAATTATGAAAGTAAAGCTTGAAGAAGAAATTACTCATCCTGAATGAACATCAGCTATCAAAAAATGAAAAACGAGAAAAAATCGTGATCAGAAGGTTTCACGAGTGAGGCTTGTTTAGGGGGGTCCCAATATCCCGTATCCCAGTAAGTCTGGACGAAACTATCCCCTTGAAAATTGAAGATATCCCATTAATTATTGAAATATCCCGTTTTCAATAGTCCAAATATCCCATATCCCAGTACTTTTTGTCTCAAATATCCCATATCCCATTAACAAAAGTGACAAATATCCCGTATCCCAATACACCCTAAACAAGCCTCACGAGTGAGTTTCGCTCAAATTTAGATTTATTGATTATGGTAATAAAAATGGTGAAGCAAAAACAGGGTATAATAACTTGTATTGTGACACCAAAATGACCAATGTTTTGTAAATACAACATATGAGCTTGCCTTAAATTATTAAACGGACGAATTAAGTCTGTTTTTGAAATACTTATCAGCAGTGGTCAGACTGGTTTTAGTCCGGGGCGGTATATAGGGAATATTATGCTTCTGATCTAAGATATTCACCTTTTCGCTGAAGAAAATGATGTACGTGTTTATGCCTGGATCAAATGATGATCTTTCGATTGCTCCGCAGTCAATTTATTGTATGCTCTACTATTTTGTATTGTGACTTAGAGTCTGCTTAATGATTCCATGTTATTTGCCCTCTTTATATACTGCAATACGTGACCTTTTCCCATGCACATTTAATTTATAAATCTTTGAATTATTTACCTTTGTATGCTTTGACACACTCGTATCTGTATGGATTATAGTATGCTGTTTCCCTTCGTCTACGAAAAGCTCCTCCGTAACAGTTAACCAAACAACATTTATATCCTGGTTTACAGTTGCAATCATCTCCGTAACATCCACCTCCGTAACCTTTGCAGTAGTAGGAGGAAGTGCTTCGTTTTTCTGGGGCTTTACCATAATATGGGCACACGTAACAGTAAGACAATGATCTTTTTGCTGAAATATTACTAAATAAGTTAATATAGTGAATTCATTTAGATCGTGAAAATCATAGAACAAGTCACGTCCAATTTAAAGTTTAAGAGAAAGATGCTTCAGTGTTGTTTTAGGGAAAAAACACGAAATTTGCTTCATGACAAAACACCGAAGTAATTATAATATTATGCTTCTCAAATTTTTCAGGAGATTTGAAATGTCAATTTTCCACAACAATGAAAATAATATAATACTCCAGAACTATCAAATACGTACTTGGTCCTTCAGAACTTTCATAATAACTTCCACCACAAGCTCTCTGGCACTCCTTATAACTTCCGTAGTTGTTGGAGTTTCCACCACATCCATAGTAGTAAAATGGCTTACAATAACCATAATAAACATCAAAATACCATCTTTTTACGGACTTGGGTTTGCTCTCATAATAACGGTAGTTACATGAGCTGGAACATCTGTAACCACTGTACGGTGGATATCCTACATCCTTCGGATTGCCACATTCTATAATTAAACAAGACATTATTTATTTATTTACATTTGCTAGAGCATCTGCAACCACCATATGGGGATATCCTACGTCCTTGGAATTACCACATTCTATAATTAAACAAGACATTATTTATTTATTTACACTGGGCCGATGCCTCAGCTGGTGGACTGTTAGTCCCCGAGGGTATTCACCAACCCAGTAGCCAGTACTTCTGTGCTGGCCCGAAAACCGATTTTATTTGGAATTTTGCAAAATCTAAATTCATGAAAATTTTGTTTAAATCTAAGGAGTATCTCCCTCTTGCAAAGCTCCGTCCTTAGCTGATTTTGGTTTTCCTATTTAGATTACATTGGTAATTTGTTCTTTGTCAGATTTTACACATGTTTCGGTGTATGGATTTCCAGATGTTTGGATTTTATCTGCACTGAAGAGACATAAGTTGTCGAAATGCGCATATGCAGAAATCTAATTAACAGCCACTTCGGTACTTTGTTATTTACATTAGATGGAGCATCTGTAACCACCATATGGGAATATCCTACGTCCTTAGGATTACCACATTCTATAATTAAACAAGACATTATTTATTTATTTACGTTATATGAGACATCTGTAACCACTGTTTGAAAGATATCATACATCCTTGGAATTGCCATATTCGAAAAAAAAAAGAAATTTCAAGGAAATGCACATGAGACAGAGTCTCAGCAATACATGATAAAACCAAGCAATGAAATGATGCTTTTATTGTTGTTCTTCATCTTGAAGTCACCATAAGGCCTTCGATAACGAGATATTCATACCTCAAAGTTAGTTTAAAACGGCCCCTATCACTGGTTTGAGCGGGATTTAGTGCTGGGTCAATGCTTTATCCATGCATCGCACCTAAGAATGCGGGATCGTTATCACACACAGAATGACTGGCAAAGTGTTCTTACAACTGCCGTCATCGCTGCCCAACAACAGGACCAACAGAATATAACCACAACATTTAAACAACCACGGAGCACTCATAGAGTCAACTGCAAGAAATGTTGGCATTATAAAAGAATGAGAGGTGGGCGTCTTAAACAGTTGGTCAAAATAAAAATTTTGAAAATAACAAACAATAAAATGCCAAAGTATTCAAAAAAATATACTGTTTCCATATGAGAATTTATTTCAAGAACAAGTACACTATAACTGAAATATACATAAATGTAAAAAATAGAAAGACCAGGAAACACTTACAATGGCTGAAAATTATAATTACATGTACATGCCACAAGGAACTACACGGGAAAAATACGAATAAAATAAATGAGAAACGTAAACAACGATAGGAACTCGGGACAGCCGGACCTGGTACCGGTACTAGCAAAAGCCAACGATAGTGTTAAACCGATTTATGGGTACCCACACCTCCCCTTTATCTGTCTCGTTTCCCTATAGTTGAATAAACATACGAATTAAACCCAATACAGATAGACTTCTTACTCCATGAGTGCAATCTTGAAAAAAGTGAAAATGACAATACGTAATTTTGAAAGATGGGTCAAGGGGCGCTCGCCTCTACACTGCCGGCTGCCTCAATGCCCCAAAGAGCCTAGTTTGCTGGTCAAAACTACGGAAGAAAAATCACCTTCAAGTCTTGCCGATGGTTTGTTCAAGAATCATCATATATTTTAGTAGTATTTTGGCAGTATCAATGAGAGGCCAATGTGTGTGTAAAATTTAAAGGTCGCTAATATAACGCGTGCAAGCAGAGTATCTTGTTGATATCCCTATAACGTAAGAAATGTAAGCTACGTCCCAGCTTTTCTGGATCTTTAATCAGTTTCTGGCATTTTTCAAAACGTTTCCGTAAAAACGAGGAATAGAAATGCCCATAGTGATAAGTTGCTTGCCAGAAATGCCATATTTAGATATCAAATGTTTATATCTTTTACAAAACTTCTTAAATTTATTCAAGAACTTATGAAATCTGTAACCCTGTAGTAAGAGTTTGGCTGTGATAGTAAGGTTACGTTCATTAAAATTGTGGACATTAGAATAAATGCGCGAATCGTACTTGTTGAGAAATATACACCCCATATACATTGTTGTAGTTTAGTTTTATTTTTTATTTCAACATTTAGCTTTCTTGTATTGTAAAAATTAAACTATTTTCTGGCCATCTGTATATATATTGCCCAAATCTTCAATTTTACTGCACAAATTTTGGATGGATGTCCTTAGTACTGGATTTGTTTTCTAATTTCGATATTTTTGGTAATGAGTACTTCTTTGTTTCTATTTTTTTTATTATGGCTTTCCATATTATTTGATTTTAATGCTGCCGATGAGAGGTTACTCTTTGAAACACGTGTACAGCATAACTAAATTTACTGTTCATTTTTGCAACTTTGGTATTTTTGTATTTTTCTTACAATCAACTCAATGAGTGCCCTCTAATCGTTTATATGTTGTATTGTCTATTTTGGTCCTTTTGTCGGGCAACAGATGACAGTGTTTGTAAGAGTATTTTGCCCTTTATGTTATAATTGTTGACGACCCCGCATCAATCACAAAATGGATACATGAATGTGACGTTGTTCAACAGCTAGCAAGTGAATTCCGATAAAACAGGTGCTAGGGGCAGTCTTGAACTTACTATGAGTTAAGATTTTTTGCTCTTTGTTGACTTCAAGATGAAGAACAGCAATCAAAGCAGTGTTCAATTTGCTGAATCTTATGTATTAAATGGGTTTTTGTCTCATGTAAATTAACTCCATATCCCTTATTTGTTCATGAACATACATTTCTCTCACGAGGAATCTTAATCACACTGCATAAGAGACAAACTCCAGTCTTAAATAAATAATTGAAGGATATGGAATAAATGCACGCACATGAGACAAAGTCTTCACAAATACAAGGTAAAACCAAGCAATGGATCAATGCTTTTCTTGTTCTCCATCATGAAGTCACTATGAAGCCTTCAGTAATGGGCTTTGCTAATACCTCATAGTCAATTTGAGCTGAACTCATTGCTAGACATCCTTGCATCGCACTCATGAATGCAGAATCGTCAACAAACGTAAAACAAACTGGCAAAGAATGGATAGAGAAAGAGGAGGTTTGGGTACCCATATTCCGGTTTAACCCTACTGCTAGCTTTTGCCAGTGCCGGCACCAGGTCCGGTTATCCCGAGTCCCTATATCGTCGTCTATATTTGTCTTTTGCCTTTTTATTGTTTTTCTTCTGCAGAAATCTGGAGTATTGTGGAGTGTGATTGTAGTTTTCGGCCATTGTGGATGTTTCCTGCTCTCTTTCCTAAATAGAAATATTATTATTTATTATTTTTATCTATTTATTAATTATGGTAGGTTTACACTGCCGATCAAAGCAACTCGACCGAACTCGATCTATGAATATTCATGAATATTCATCGATCGGGGCACTGATCTTGCATGCTCTTGTTCGGTGTACTGACCAAATCGGGGCAATCTTCGTAACTCTGCTGAACTCGAGCTGTGTTTCCGAATATTTTTGACATGTCAAAAATATCATGAAGAGGTGGTGTGCATTTGATGTCGAGAGGAGGTCTGTAATCAACTGGGTCTGATCGAGGTAGTCGTAAAGGTCGAAAAGGGATTTCACTTGATCGAGTTACAAAATTTTAACCGATCATGCCGATTTCTACCCGAGTATAACTCATTTGCTTCCCGACTTTTGCGGAGTCGCTTCTAGATCAACTCGATTAGTACTCGATCATAACTCGACTAACACGATTCTTTCTTTTTTTCTATATAAGATCTTCCCGACCATAACCCGATTTTTTCCCGACCTGCATCCGACTTTTACTCGACCACTCAAGACCTTTACTCGATTTAAAACGACGGTATGTCATCTTTTCATAATAGCACAACATGAGGCTCACTAGAGCATTTCCTCAGCTTAAAGGAACCATTCAATGACTATTGTGATCAAGTTTGGCCGATGATCATCTTTGATATGATGTGAATCTGCCAGATACTATCTCAAGTGGGTGGCCAGCCAAGGACTATTGTTTTCAATTTTTGCCACGTTGCAAGGTACATGTAGTTTCATAGTAGAAAAATTTGAATGGATATCTTCATGTAAGTAAGGTCGAATGTTAAATTTTGTTCCCCGTTGTCGGAAATCTTGGATTGCATGCAGACAAGATGGATACTATTTTAAAAGGGGGTTTCCAAGGACTATTTTGACCAATTTTGGCTGCAATTGGTCCAGTAGAAATCCTTCTGGTACAATAGTAAACTTTGTCCCCCTTTGGCGGTCATCTTGTAGTAGCTGACAATAGAGCAGACACTATTTTAAAAAGGAACCATCCATTGGCAATCGTAACAAGTTTGGTCTAATTGGCTGAGGCATTTCAGAGGTAACGTTTAAATGAGTTTTCTCGTAAGATCTAAATTAAAACTATATTCCCAGTTTGCGATAATATTTGCTTGGAGGCGGACGTTTTTTTTTCACATTGAACCAATCGAAGTCTATCATGACTCGGCGGTTTCCGGGTAGAATATATTTGATTGCAAAGATCATGGACAACGGACACAAAATAATGGAACAAATCTCGACCTGGCTATATCAGAATTGGAGAAAAGAATAATAGATTGTGCATGTTATAGTATAATTAAAGGATGACGCCTAGAGGGCTTAAATTCAATTGACCAGCTATGCTGACAGAATTTGAATTCTATTCAAAATGAACTCAATATAAACACTCAAGAAACAGATTCACTAAATACATGTACATGAATTCAAGAAAAAATATTGATTCTTCTGAGCAGGTTGGAACTTATCACAAGATATGATTCAAGCTAAATGCGATTTTGAACATTTGTAACATTAACAAGAATTAAAAAAATGCACCGGGCGAATGATGTACCAAACGGACAGCCGATTGTCATTTTCACTTTCTTAAAACCGAGTTTTTATACAGAGAGCCGGTTTAAAGCTATGCAGAAAACCACCGATATCATGTAATGATATGTCTCCTGTTTTTGTATCAGATTAGCCCTGACAATCACACGGTCACATTCTTACGCATGCTGAGGAGGATGACCTGCTAGTATGTTAAAGCGAACATTCTTTCCTCTATATTGATGACTGAAGCATGGTCTTACCCAAACTACACGCTTTCTTTGTCAGATCCGCCTTCTCTGCTTGTTATCATCTTGTCTTTGAAGCGTTAGCTACCTGGGCCACAAATTTTGCTGATCTTTTCCATGAATTTAATATTTTATCACTATACATGTATATACAAACGTACTAACAGGACAAAACACGAACACTCTCGACCATTTCACGATCTTTTCCCGACCAGGTCTAGTTAATCAAACACAAATCGAGTTATGATCTTGCTCAATCTGACAAAGTCTAGTTGGTCGAACGAGGGTCGATCATAAGCCGTACGTGAATCGTACAGAGATCGAGAATGGTCGATGGTTAGTCGTGTTCAATCGGACGTCGTGAGCTAGCTCGATCAATGAATTTTATGACGTTGATCGGGATAAGACAGCTGGTCGAGTTGATCGAGTTGATCCGAGCGGCAGGGTAAACCTAGCATAAAAATGTATTTTTTTCTTTATTACATGCTTATATTAAACCCTGGGTTATTTAGAAGAAAAGAACTGAGAAATTGTTCAGATAAAAAAAAATTGACGAAGTAATTACTTCAAAAGAGAACGCCAAACTTACCACAATTCTGTGTAGATGATTCATAATACCCTCCACCTGATTCATATGATTCATATGATTCGTATGATGCACTTGGTGCCACACTTCCGACAGATAAAGCTGGCAAAAGAAGACAAAGGCCAAACACGAACAACATTATGGGAGTAACTGTTGTCGCTGTTGTCAAGAGGCTGTAGAAACAAGACCATATATAGGTAAAACAAAATATTTGAACTTGGTCACCTGAAAGTCTTTTTCAAACAAGCCAGTAACATATTGTGTGAAATAGCTCTTTTTATCGAGAAAAAAAACAAGAACAATATGTTAAGTCCTAACAATATGTCCCTTTTTTCTTAATTCTATATTTACATAAATCTTTATCCATTTAGTTGTGTTCATTTTTTTTTCTATTAAGGTATGGGTATTCTTTTAAGATTTTTAAAAAGGTTGGGCTAAATCTTGTACCATGCATTCAACTAAAAAGCAAAACTATCGTACATAAAAAAAAACATATGCAAAACACTGATGCAGTTTGTAGATGCAGAATAATCCTAAAATTTTACCTCATTTTTTTAATATTGCAGCATTTTATATATAAAGCTTCATACATACATACATTTTTAAGAATCGATAGAATTTACTGCTCCATTTTCTGTTTAAGATGCCCAAATATACCCAGTTTCCTTCACGATCATTAGGTCCTATAACGGATCAGTTTCTTTGTACAAAAAGGCCCTTTTAAGAATCGCATTTGATATAACTTTTTTTCATGCGAATTTCTGTAAAATAAACAAGTAATCGATTTTAGAATACATACGAGGTATTGTAATAGTATAGGTTGAAATAATTAAATACAAAGTTCTTATAAATCTAACTTCTGCAAAACACTATTTCAACAACATATGTCTCTTTTATGCTGGAAAATCTGTTCATTTTCACCAAAAATTAATATTTTTGGGGGGATATGATATATAAGGCCAAGGACTGAAATCACTTTCCGTGCACCGCCCCCCCCCCCTTTTCCCATCTAGACCGATTTTTTTTAGTCATCCGCTTTTCACAGAGATCGACTCCCATATATCACAAATAAGATCATGTGCGTGTTTTATGGGCAGTTACACAACCATTCAACTTTGAATATTGTAAAATTCCGAAATGCTAAAAATTCCTATTTTTCACGAAAATCGCCCATAATATACAATTTTACCCATATTTTGGCATTAAAATTTTATATTGAGATATATACATGTAAAATGCAATCTTTTAAAAGAAAGTACTGTAAACGAGGTTATTTTCGCAGGGGGTTAATTTCGCGAAGTGCCATGCCCGAACCTTTCGCGTGGTTGCAATATTCGCGGATCTTTCAAATTTGATTGTAAAACGTTTGTTATTAAAAGTATTCGCGTGGGAGTTATATTCGCGTAAAATTCCCAAACGCGAAATAAGCGAAAATTTCCACGTTTACAGTAAAACATTAATATGTTTTGTTTATATATATCTACAGACAGGCATATTCTGGTGATTTTTAAGTATCATTTTCTTTTGGTAAAGGGTAAAATTTTCAGTATTTAGAGTCACATTGAAAACTTGTTCTTCTAAACATTGTTTTAAGATAACTTATATATCGGTTAGAACAATAAATTGGAAAATCTGCGATAAATCCTCCAGATTTGCCACAAATAAGTATTTTAAAGTGAATTTTGGACAAATCTGAAATGATGAAAATTCCCATTTTTCATCAGTTCTGTAAAAAATATTGAGTTTAAGCTGACAATTGGGAATTAAAATGACAAATCATGATATAATTTATGCAACTTTGTAACATGCAATGCAGATTTTCCGTGTTTTGGTTATTTGATGCGAATAAAGACAAAAAAATTGCCTATTATAGGGAAAATTTGTTGGGGTAGGGGTAAGATTCTCGGTATTTAGAGTCATATTAAACACTCCTTGTTTTTCTTAACAATGTTTTAATCCAACTAATGTATCGCTTAGAACAATTAAATGGTATATCTGCAGATGAATACTCCAGATTTGACATATATTACGATTTAACAATGAAGTTTGGACAAATCTGAATTCCCATTTTTCATCAGTATCGGCCAAATATTGAGTTTAAGTCAACAAATGGCTGTTAAAATACCAAATCTTGATGTAATTCATGCAACATTGTCATATTTAACGCACATTTTTCTTGTTCTGATTATTTTTATGCGAACATAGACAAAAATTTACAATTTAGGGAAAATTTGTTGGGGTAGGGGTAAGATTCTCTGTATTAAGAGTCACATTAAACAGGCCTTGATATTCTAAACACTGTTCTAAGACAACCCATGTATCGCTAAAAACAATTAATAGCTAAAAACAATTAATTGTCATATCTGCAGATATATCTTCTAGATTTGCCATATATAACGGGTTAACAGTGAACTTTGGCCAAATCTGAAATGTTCAAAATTCCCATTTTTTATCAATTTTGGGCACAGTGTTGAGTTTAAGTCAAGAAATGGCTATAACATCACCAAATCGTGATGTAAGTTATGCAATTTTGTCATATTCAACACACATTTTGCGTGTTTGAGTTACTTTTTTGCGAACATAGACATAAAATTGACAATTTTAAGGAAAACTTGTTGGGGTAGGGGTAAGATTTTCGGTATTTAGAGTCACATCAAACACTTCTTGTTTTTCTTAACAATGTTTTAAGACATCTAATGTATCGCTTAGAACAATTAATTGGCATATCTGTATATGTATCCTCCAGACTTGGCATATATAATGATTGAACAGTGAACTTTGGACAAATCTGAAATGTTGAAAACTCCCATTTTTCATCAATTTCAGGAAAAATCTTGAGCTAAAGTCAACAATGGCTGGTAAAATACGAAATCATGATATAATTTATGCAACATTGTCATATATAACGCACATTTTTCTTGTTCTGATTATTTTTATGCGAACATAGACCAAAAAAAATGACAATTTTACAGTAAATTTGATGGGGAGGGGTAATTTTATTGATGTATTTTGTTTATATTACATAAGAATGGCCATTATTTGTAATAGTTGTAAGGCAGATATAATAAGTTTTCATTTGATACCTTCTTTAAATGGTATATGTTTACTAGTAGTAGTAGTATTAGGCAAAAGAAAGACAAAACTTAGTCAAAATCAGAAATATTCAAAGATCCATTTATTTGGTCTATTTGAAAATAAAACTTTGGTCATTGAAATATGTTAATATTATGTTAACATGTTTTATTTTCAAGAAAATAGATTGGAAAACTAAAAACAATTTTCAGAATTTGGAATAGAGATGCACTTCGGGTTCTTTAGACCATCAAACTTAGGCAATTTTAATGAAAATATCATAAATCTCGTCAATATTTCATAGGTGTAGGGGTACGTTTAATGGCACTGTGGAACGTATTGGGCATAGAAATTGTAAAAATTTGGATTCTTTGTAAAGCTTATACAATAAGCAATCATTTGATACATCGTTTTATAATTGGGAAGCATTTGGTCAACATTTTGAAGCAACTGAAAGAAAAACTTGAATAAAAAAACAAAATTTTCCAAAATTTCTGTAGTAGGGTCTAAAATGGGCCCTGTTCCACCAGTGCGTGCAGGTAATGCTCGTGTTAACATTTTTTATTTTGAAGAGGGGATATACGCGGACTTAAAAAATGGGTGGGGTTGGGAAGTGGGGGAGTGCACGGGGTTATTCCAGCCAATGGACTATACGTATTAGATATAAATCCCACAATACTAGTTCTTGTTCGAAGTCTTTGCTTTGAGGGGTAACCCCTTGCCAAAATCTGACTTTAATGTTTTTACTTGGTCAAAAATTTGTGTTTTTGCCTGTTGACAAGACTTCCAACAACGTTGCTATCGTTTGAAGGAAATATTATATCGATGTCCAACAATACGAGCTGGACACGTCAACGACTTTCAGACGTACCAATTGGGACGAAAAAACATTAACCAAACAACATTATAAGGAATCAGAAATGCTTAAAGTTCCACCTAAAGATAACACCTTGCCTACCATGTACTGGATTCCTAAGCTTCACAAAAATCCCTTCAAACATCGTTTTAGAGACATAAGTTGTCGAAATGCGCATATGCAGAAAGTAAATTCACAGTAACCTCGGTATTTAGTTATTTATTTCGGCATCTAGTATGTGTTCTACTACTAATTTATCCATCCATTTACATGTAACTAGTTCACTTACTTTATAAAGAATTGGTTATCAAATACTGTGAAAAAAACTTATCAAAACTCTGGTGTGAATTAATTTTGGAGTGAAAAAAATTCAATAGAAGTTTTAGATACACTGCAATCTATTCAAAAACCAGTCTCATCCATCAACAGTTATGATCTTTCCACACTTTATACTTCCATTCCATATAAGTTGATTAAATCAAAATTGGGAAATCTTATTAAATGGTCTTTTAAATTTTTTGGTCTGCAGTTCATTTGTTCTAACAAAAAGCAAGGATTCTTCTCTAAAATAATATACAATAATGATTGTTCCTGGACATGTGATGATATGATAAATGCAGTTAATCTTTTCCTGGACAACATTTTTGCTCGTTTTGGCATCACTATTTATCAACAGGTCAGAGGTATTCCTTTGGGTACAAATTGTGCATCTCTCATTGCAGATCTTTTTCTGTTCTGTTACGAAAAAGACTAATGAAAAAATTTACAAAACGGAACAACACCAAACAGTGATAATCTTATTTCTATTTTCAATGATAACAGCAGGTATATTTACAATATCCTTACTGTTGACAATTCCCAGTTTTTAGATTATGTAGACGTTATTTACCCACAAGAACTAAAATAAAGCAAACAATGATTCAAAATACTGCCCTTTCCTGGATCTAAGTATCATTATTGACGCTGATAAAATAACAACTTGAGTATATGATAAGAGGGATGATTTTGATATCACTATAACTAATATCCCTTGACGGCGACATCCCTAAGCTCCATCATACGGGGTGTACATTTCTCAACTAGTACGACTCGCACGTATTTGTACTACTCTTGACGATTTTAATGAACGTAACCTTACTATCACAGCCAAACACTTACAACAGGGATACAGATTTCATAAGTTGTTGAATACCTTTAAGAAGTTTTATAACAGATATGAATATTTAATATCTAAATATGACGTTACTCGCAAACAGCTTACTACTTAGGGCATTTCTCATCCTCGTTTTTACGGTAATGTTGTTAAAAAATGCCAGAAACTGATTAAAAATCCAGAAAAACTGGGACGTTACTTATGCATTCTTTACGTAATAAGGCTACTCTGGTTTCATCCGTTAAATTAGCTTTGAGATCTAGTGACCTGGAAATTTTAAATACATACTGGCCTCTCACTGATACTGCCGATGTCTACTGAAATATATGATGATTCTTGACCAAAAACTGCGGGTAGTTTTGAGTTTGATTTTCTTCTATGGAGTGTACATTTCACAGTTGATTCGTTACTGCCGAGCGTGTAGTTTGTACTGTGATTTGTGAACAGAGCAAAAACACTGTCCCAAAAGCTGCTTAGTCAGGGATTTGTTCAACCTATGTTAATTTTATCNAGTGGACATTTTCAGCTAGATTCACGTCTTCCCGGATTTGACTACCGACTTTGACATTTTCCTGGATTGACCCACTCACAGTTTGACGGGTGCTGTTAACAGAGCAGGACATGCTTACCCTTCCGGAGCACCTGATGTCACTCTCAGTTTCACTGGAGTTCACACTGCGAGTGCTATTTTCCTGTATTGACCCACTCACAGTGTGACGGGTGCTGTTAACAGAGCAGGACATGCTTACCCTTCCGGAGCACCTGATTTCACTGGAGTTCACACTGCGAGTGCTATTTTCCTGTATTGACCCACTCACAGTGTGACGGGTGCTGTTAACAGAGCAGGACATGCTTACCCTTCCGGAGCACCTGATGTCATTCTCAGTTTCACTGGAGTTCACAATACGAGTGCTGTGTTTTGAATATTGTGAATTCTGTTTCTGTTTTGTGTCTGGCGTCATTGTTTTCTGAGTTCTCGTTTTGGCCATGCCTTTGGACTTTGATTTTTATGAATTTCACTCCTTTGTTCCTTCGGTATTCTACTGCCGTTGTTTCTCCGTACTGCGACAGTGTTTTACCAGCAGAGTAGGCTTCTAGCTAGCCGGCAGTTTAGCGGCGAGCACCCCTTTACCCAATTTTCAAAATTACGTATTATCATTTTCTCTCCTTTCAAGATTGTAGTCATGGAGTTAGTAGTCTACCTGTATTGGGTTTTATTCGTATGTTTACTAATACAAAAAATACCGAAGTTGCATCAAAAACAGTAAATTTCGTTATGCTGTACACGTGTTTCAAGGAGTAACCTCTCATCAGCAGCATTAAAATCAAATAATATGGAAAGCCATAATCCAAAAGTTGTCCGAAAGAAGTACTCATTACCAAAAATATCGAAATAGGAAGCCAAATCAAGTACCAAGGACATCTACCTAGTGCCATACACGGAATGAAGCCTCAGTATTTTTAAGTGGTTACTAAACTATAGGAAAACGGGACAGATAAAGGGGAGGTTTGGGTAGCCAAAAACGGGTTTAACCCTACCGCTGGATTTTGCTAGTACCGGTACCAAGTTCGGCTGTCCTGAGTTCCTATCGTTGTTTAAATTTGTCTTATGTCTAAGTTGTGTTTTCCTGTGTAGTTCCCTACCAGATTATGGCATGTAATTATAATTTTCAGCCATTATAGGTGTTTCCTGTTATCCCTTTTATTTCATTTTTAATTCTTAAAGATATCAATTCAGAATGTATTCAGTATATGCACCTATCGTACCAGGCTGGGTGCAGCATTGTTACTTGGTTGTCCACAGAAGTATTTGTGAGATTTTTGCTTTGTTCTTTGTTTTAAGTTGTTTGTTCGTTAGTTTGTTTTGTTTTTTGTTTTTGCTTTTTTTGTTTTTTGTTTTTTGTTTTTGTTTTTTTTTGTCTTTTGTGTTTTGTGGTTTTCTTTATTTATTTTTTGTCTTGTTTCTTTTTTTTTTCTTTTTTTTCCTCAAAACCTAACAAAATAGTCTGGAGCTGGCATGTCAGTTAACTGCTAGTAGTCTCTTGTGATTTCATGTTTATGTCCGTATATTTAGTTCTTTCAGTTTCATTTTTCACAATTGACTCAGTCCTGTTGCCAACTGAATTTTACTGTTGTTACGATTGTTTTTTGATTTATCACATTGGCTGTAGGGGGAATGTTTGGGCCCAATAAAACTAGTTTAACCCGCCGCAGCAGGTTTCCGCCTGTCCTAA
>MJUU01038534.1:85004-104490 GCA_002080025.1 Modiolus philippinarum | reverse complement strand
TCTCTGATGGTAGGTCAGCATCTAGGCAAAATTAGGTCACTTTGACCTATATTTTCCGCTTGAACGACTAACATTCAAGTTTACGTCCAAGTTCAGATCTCAGTCATCATACATGGTAGGATCATGTAACCTTCGTATGCATGCAACTCTGATGGTTGGTCAGCATCCAGGCAAAATTAGGACACCTTGACCCATATTTTACGCTTGATTGATTTACATTCAAGTTTTCGAACGAGTTCAGATCTCAGTCACTACACATGGTAGGATCATGTAACCTTGCATATGCATGCATATAACTCTGATGGTAGATCAGCATCCAGACAAAATTAGGACACCTTGACCCATATTTTATGCTTGATTGATTTACATTCAAGTTTTAGGACGAGTTCAGATCTTAGTCACTATCCATGGTACGATCATATAACCTGGCATATGCATATAACTCTGATGGTAGATCAGCATCCAGACAAAATTAGGTCACTTTGAGCTATATTTTCCGCTTGATTGATTTACATCAAAGTTTTTGGACGAGTTCAGATATCAGTCACTTTACATGGTAGGATCATGTAACCTTGCTTAGGCATGCAAATGTGATGTCAACATCCAGTCAAAATTTTGTTACTGTGACTAAGTGCCATGACGAGGCGAACTCTGTAATCGTTGGTTACCTATGTTTATGCTTAATTAATCAGTTGTGATAAAATGTTGAAAAATAAGACCATTAAAGTCCTTTAAATTTTGATTTTCGGTATAAACTTTTTGAAAAATGGAAATTTTCAAAATTTAAAATATTTTCCCAATTTCGACTTTCTTACTTTTGGATCGTACAAATTTGAATATATATCTAATAATTGCCAATGCAATAATAATTTATGATATGTAATTAACAAATTGTACTAAAAACTTTTGATTCAGACTTATTGTGGGATCAGAAGTGCCAAAGTTATCACCCCTCCCCCTTAAAAATAAGGGAAAATCTTAAATATTCAGGCTCTTAATGATGAAAAGATAATGTTTATTGCAAATTATTGTATGTATTTCACTAAAGCTGACATGCTGAAGGCCATTTAAGTAGATTCAAGATCTTTAAGGTAGATCGGTAGTCTTCCGCCATTTTGAATTTGTTATTTATGCTGTTATGGTATTATCTGATTTTTAAATATGCAAATATTTTTATTTGCAATGAATCAATCAATATTACACCCATAATACAAAATGCAAAGGACCTACATGGACTTTATTTCACACGTCTTTATCTAATTAAACGAGGTATGGTAACTTGATAATTAAATAGATTGGAAGACGATTTTTGAAAAAGGGAGATAATCTGATAAAAATATTTAACATAGATATCACTATGAAAATTCACATTTTACAAATTACATGGAAAAGAAAATCGATGACCCCCATTTTTCTTTATATTTTTCGAAAGTATGTTCAAAAAGCTAACACATGACTAAAGTAGAAAGAAATCTATGGAATAGTTTAAAGAAATCAACAATATACCTGTTTTTCCCTATATATTCATTAGAAATATTTGACTATTTTGATATCAGTTATTTTAAAAACAAGCACGGTGACCCCCCTTTTTAATTGTTTTATTTCAATGCTTATATAATAAGGAAACTTTCATGTAAAAATTTTAAAAATCTATGGAAAAAAATTTGGAGTACCCATCTACCTTTAGGGTCTTTCTTGGCCCCTCTGCTCGAAATTTTATGAAAAATGGGAATTTTCCGCTTTTCAGAATTATTGCTGTTTTGACCTAGGGAAGTAAAAAAACTTCACGGATTGGGTATATAACGTGAAAATAGTGGTAGTTTCATTATATCTAAGCTATTAGAAAGTATGCTTTTGAACATTTTAGACTATTTAAACTCTCATAAATTGCAAATATATTATCATATTTCATATTATTTCAAACACACAGATACACAGAGACTCCCATATATCACAAATAAGGTCATGCGCATGCTTTATGGGCAGTTATACAACAATTGAACTTTGAATTTTGTAAATGCTGAAAATTCCAATTTTTCACGAAAATCGCCCAAAATATTCTATTGTTCCGATTCATTGGCGCTACACTTGCATATTGCGATATATCAAATACATTTTTTATAAGAAGGTAAAAAATATTAGTATTTCTTGTTCATATATATACATGTATGTACATACAGCCATATTTTGGGGAATTTTTAAGCATCATTTTCTTGGGGTAGGGATAAAATTTTCGGTATTTAGAGTCACACTGGACGCTCTTAGTTTTTCCAAGTATTGTTTTAAGGTAACTTATGTATCGGCTAGAACAATGAATTGGCATGTCTGCAGATAAATCTTCCAGTTATACCTCATATAACTATTTAAAAGTGAATTTTGGACAAATCTGAAATGCGAAAAATTCCCATTGTCATCAATTTTGTACAAAATTTTAAGTTAAATCTAACAAGTGTTTTGGTTATTATTTTTATGCGAATATAGACATAAATGGACTATTTGTTTGGGTAGGAATAAGATTTTGGGTATTTAAAGTCACACTAAACACTCCTTGCTTTTCCAAACAATGTTTTAATCCTTTCCTTCATGAAAAGGATTTTAAAGGGGCATTTTTGCAGAAGTAAACAGGACCTAATGTTAAGAAAGCTGCAGAATTATTGTCTTGCAAGTCAAAGTCTTAGCACTTGGCACAGTTGGACACATGTCAGAGGTTTTTGGAAAACAGTCAAACTTAAGCATTTGGCACAGTTGGAAACCTGTCAGTGGTCTTTGGAAAACAGGTTCCAAAACCCTGATACTGGTTGTCATGGAGACAGCAGGGAACCTCAAAATCGTAAAACAACTCATATTTCTTTTTGATTTTTTCCCTTCAAAACACACTTTAAATTTTTTTTTTAATAAAATGCTACGTGCACAGGAATAGCTAGCACTATTTGAATATGAACATAAGCCCCATATTTGGTCTGGCGGCGAGGGGGCTAACGCTTGCTTTTGCTAGTGCCGGTACCAAGTCCGGCCGTCCCGAGTTCCTACCGTTGTTTACGTTTGTCTTTTGTCTAATTTGTGTTTTCTCCTGTGTAGTCAACTAGCAGATTGTGGCATGTGGTAATAATGTTCAGCCATTGTAGGTATTTCCTGTTGTCCCTTTTATTTCATCTTATACAGCACCCTTCTATAGCCCTAAAAGGGTGGACCTAAAGGCGTCAAAAGGCGTCGTTTATGAACGAAAGTGTTACATGTAAGACAACTAATGAAACGCACAGAACAATTAAATGACATAGATGCAGATACATTCTCCAGATGTGACATATTTTACGATTTAACATTGAACTTTGGACAGATCTGAAATATTAAAAATTCCCATTTTCATAAATGTGGGGGAAAATATTGAGTTTATGTCAAAAAATGGCTGTCAAAATGTCAAAATACTATTTTAGAGAAAATAGGTTGGGGTAGGCGTAAGATTTTTGGTATTCAAAGTCACATTAAACACTCCTTGTGTTTCTAAACAATGTTTTTAGACATTTAATGTATCACTTAGAACAATTAATTGGCATATCTGCAGATATATCCTCCAGATTTGCCATACATAAGGGGTAAACAGTAAACTTTGGCCAAATCTGAAATGTAGAAAATGCCAATTTTTCATCAATTCGGGCAAAATATTGAGTTCAAAAAATACGAAATCACAATAAAATTCTCGCAACATTGTCATATGCAACACACAATTTGCATGTTATTGTTATTTTTATGCGAACATAGACAAAAAGCTGACAATTTCGGAGTAAATTTGTTGGGGTAGGGGCAAGTTTTATGGATGTAGGAAGCTTATATTACTTCAAAATCTCTGTAATTTGTACTAATTCTAAAGAAAATTTTATTTATTTTCATATTATCCCAACTTTTCATGAATTGAACCACTCAAGGATAAGATGTGGCAAAAAAGGAGCAAAACTGTGTCGAAAACAAAAAAATTCAAAGACATGATTTATTTGTCTATTTTAGGGATGGCAACGAGTACTCGTTTAGAAAGCGTTTAGGCATGTGCAAGTATCATTTTATTTTAGAAAAAATTTAAAGTGTGTTTTGAAGGGAAAAAATCCAAAAAAATATGAGTTGTTTTACGATTTTGAGGTCCCCTGTCGTCTCCATGACAAACAGTATCAGGGTTTTGGAACCTGTTTTCAAAAGACCACTGACAGATTTCCAACTGTGCCAAGTGCTAAGATTTGACTGTTTTCCAAAGACCTCTGACATGTGTCCAACTGTGCCAAGTGCTAAGACTTTGACTTGCAAGACAATAATTCTGCAGCTTTCTTAACATAAGGTCCTGTTTACTTCTGCAAAAATACCCCTTTAAAATCCTTTTCATGAAGGAAAGGATTAAAACATTGTTAAGATCTTATTCCTACCCCAACAAATAGTCCATTTATGTCTATATTCGCATAAAAATAATAACCAAAACACTTGTTAGATTTAACTCAAAATTTTGTACAAAATTGATGAAAATGGGAATTTTTCGCATTTCAGATTTGTCCAAAATTCACTTTTAAATAGTTATATGAGACATAACTGGAGGATTTATCTGCAGATATGCCAATTCATTGTTCTAGCCGATACATAAGTTACCTAAAAACAATACTTGGAAAAACTAAGAGCGTCCAGTGTGACTCTAAATACCGAAAATTTTATCCCTACCCCAAGAAAATGATGCTTAAAAATTCCCCAAAATATGGCTGTATGTACATACATGTATATATATGAACAAAAAATACTAATATTTTTTACCTTCTTATAAAAAATGTATTTGATATATCGCAATATGCAAGTGTAGCGCCAATATATCGGAACAATAGAATATTTTGGGCGATTTTCGTGAAAAATTGGAATTTTCAGCATTTCGAAATTTACAAAATTCAAAGTTCAATTGCTGTATAACTGCCCATAAAGCATGCGCATGACCTTATTTGTGATATATGGGAGTCTCTGTGTATTTGTGTGTTTGAAATAATATGAAATATGATAATATATTTGCTAATATATTTGCAATTTATGAGAGTTTAAATAGTCTAAAATGTCCAAAAGCATACTTTCTAATAGCTTAGATATAATGAAACTACCACTATTTTCACGTTATATACCCAATCCGTGAAGTTTTTTTACTTCCATAGGTCAAAACAGCAATAATTCTGAAAAGCGGAAAATTCCCATTTTTCATAAAATTTCGAGCAGAGGGGTCAAGAAAGACCCTTAAAAAGTTTGAAACTACTTAAATGGCCTTCAGCATGTCAGCTTTAGTGAAATACACACAATAATTTGCAATAAACATATCTTTTCATCATTAAGAGCCTGAATATTTAAGATTTTCCCTTATTTTTAAGGGGAAGGGGTGATAATTTTGGCAATTCTGATCCCACAATAAGTCTGAATCAAAAGTTGTTTGCACAATTTGTTGCTTACATATCATAAATTATTATTGCATTGGCAATTATTAGATATATATTCAAATTTGTACGATCCAGAAGTAAGAAAGTCGAAATTGGGAAAATATTTTAAATTTTGAAAATTTCCATTTTTCAAAACGTTTATACCGAAAATCAAAATTTAAAGGGCTTTAATGGTCTTATTTTTCAACATTTTATCACAATTGATTTATTAAGCATAAACATAGGTAATCAACGATTACAAAGTTCGCCTCGTCATGGCACTTTTGTCACAGTAACAAAATTTTGACTGGATGTTGACATCACATTTGCATGCCTAAGCAAGGTTACATGATCCTACCATGTAAAGTGACTGATATTTGAACTCGTCCAAAAACTTTGATGTAAATCAATCAAGCGGACAATATAGTGACCTAATTTTGTCTGGATGCTGATCTACCATCAGAGTTATATGCATATGCAAGGTTACACGATCCTACCATGTGTAGTGACTGAGATCTGAACTCGTTCGAAAACTTGAATGTAAATCAATCAAGCGTAAAGTATAGGTGAAAGTGACCTAATTTTGCCTGCATGCTGATTCACCATCAGAGTTGCATGCATATGCAAGGTTACATGATCCTACCATGTAAAGTGACTGAGATCTGAACTTGGACGTAAATAGGAACTCGGGAAACCTTCTAACAATAGAAAAAAGATCTTTCTCACTTCTCACTAGACAAGCAATCCAGATAAAGGTTGAATTTCTACAAATTATTAAAAGAGGCAGTATTTTGTTAAGTTGATGATTTCAATGTCAACATTATACCCATCTTTATTGCTGCAGATCGTATCAATTATGATGGCATATTGTAAACGTGGAAATTTTCGCGTGGGGGTAATTTTCGCTTTATACGCATTTTGCAATTTTACGCGAATATATCCCCCTCTCGAATATTTTAATAACAAACAATGTACTATCAAATTTTGAAGACCCGGGATTATTAGGACCACGCGAAAGGTTTAGGCTTTGCACTTCGCAAAATTAACCCCCGCAAAAATAGCCACGTTTACAGTAATGCATCGTCAAAGTTTTGCCATACTACACCTCCAATGTTTAGCTAGAAAGGCATATTCAAAACAGCACGCACCACAATGTTGCGCTCTGGTATACGACTCTGTAGTACGCACCAATAGCTGAATTTGACGGCACATCCCAAGGAAGATTAATACTAATACACTGCGCATTTGATTTGTGCATTTTTCAAACACAAATTGAATGCGGAATAAAATTGATTTTCAAGTCTGAATGTTCCTTTATTGTTCTTTCATTGTGACGTCATAATAAGTTGACTTTCTTTACCCGTAAATTGGCGAAAATAACTTCTATTTTTTGTAAATGTTTCTAAAAATGCAGAATTCGACCTGTTTTTTAAAGAATCATAACAGAAAAAGGTTATTGTTGACATACTATTTTTGGCTGAGTTGTACTGAGTTCAAATCCGGGATATAATATGGTGAATGGTTGGCGGGTGGGCTGCGGGCGGAAAAAAATTGGATACTTATTTTGTGAATCAACTTCTCCTAGTTTTCAACCTTCATTTTAAAAACTTCACTAAATGTTTCTTTATATATTGAAGATGTGCACCTTTTTTTTTTATTCTGAATTTTTTCCCTATTTTTACGGATTTTGGAACTAAGTCATTTTTATCGACATTTTCAACAAAGGGTACCTATTTTGTGAAATCATCTCCTCCTACAGTTTTCATCTCTGACTTCGAAATCTTCACAGAATGTTTTAATATAGTTTGAAGATGTGCACCTGAGTTTTTGGAATACTTTCAAATATTTTTTTTGAGATTTTTCCAGACCTTTTAGCTTAGTCATTTTTTTTTTCAATATTTGAAACATATTCTATACACATACCCATTAGGGAACCTATAAAACAACACGTTATAGCTAGAAGCACCAAAATGCAACCCGGCCATTTGAATCTCTGACCCATTTTTTTTTTATTTTATCTTTCGACATATGAGTTTAGAACTATGAAATATCCCAAAATATGAAAATTCTGCCACAGATTTTTATTAGACTCGATCTACCTTAACTGTACAACAAATGTTTGACCCTGATCTCATATTATTTACTGCAACAACAATGCTGGACAATATTGACATATGATATACATCACTAATGTATGATAGATCTCACCTTTTACGCATTTATCATTTTTTCACTAGTTTATACACTACTACCAGAGAGGAATACAGTAACCTGCAACTTTATATCAAATCTAAAAACAACATAGCTACAAGATCTATTCTCAGATTTTCACCAAGCTTTGTCAAAATACATTAATACCCAAGTTGCATAATAAAAAGTAAATTTAGTTATGCTGTACACGTGTTTCAAGGAGAAACCTCTCATCAGCAGCAATAGAATCGAATATTATGGAAAGTCATAACCCAAAAATCAACATAGACTTCGAGTGTGCATCATGAATTGCTAGCACAGTTCTTCCCAGCAGCAGATTCCTGTTCTAATTCAAAGCCATCTAGAGGAAGACACTTGAGTACGTGTTACAGACTGACTATAAAGATTTACATGACGTCAAGAAACTAGTCTGACGTACTGCAGAACTGCAACTTGTATCCGTAAATAAATTTGTAAACTACTTGTTAAACACACTCAAACTTTCCCTTGCAATAGATGACTTCACTCAGGGTATCCGACTATGCTATCTGGATTTAGCCCCAGACAATAGTGTTGTAATATCTTTTTGGATCACTGGTCATCCTTCTATTTGATTTTTTTTTAGCGTACACCGTTGGTGCTTTAGATTTGAGTGTTGTTTTTGTGGTGTTCATTTGTTTTGTGGGTGATAGTGTTTGTGGTCTGATCGTGTTGCCTTGTCTCTGGACTTTGATTTATGTAATCTTTTGCTGTGGTCCTTCGGTATTCTACTGCCGTTGTTTTAAGACATATTTTTTGACAAGTAAGTGCACTGGTAAAGTGGATGCCGAAATTTGAAATGTTTGTATGGATACTTTTTTAGCAAATCTTACTCCGAGCAGTGCAAACTTGCAAAATGAAAAAAAAAGCACCAACATGCAAACAAATAAACAAAAAAAAACACAAATTCAAAAAATTGTCACTTACCAAGCACTAACAATGTAGTCAGACTAAGTAAATGTGAAAAAAAGGTAAAAACTTTGTCACAGTGCGTTCAGCAAATAAAATAGATGTAAATAAGTATGGGTATGGTATAGAACAATATATGAACAAATGTAAACAACTAAATAAACATAATATGAGTAGTAAGTGTAGATAAGGCAAATGAACTGAGTGTTAATAAATTATAGGAATAGAGATGTGGGACAAATTACCTATATTCAAGTACATATAAGTGATAACCGAACCATAAGTCTTAAACGAATAATCCAAGGACAATGTCAACATCGGAAAAAGAGAAACAAAGACCTAACATTACTGACTGTTATTGCACAGAGGGATTAAACATAGATTCAAAATATGTGAAAATATCTATGAATGAACAAATTAAAGAATATGGAGTAAATGTACATTGCACAGAGGGCTTAAACATAGATTCAAAATATGTGAAAATATCGATGAATGAACAAATAAAAGAAAATGGAGTAAATGTACATTGCACAGAGGGCTTAAACATAGATTCAAAATATGTGAAAATATCCATGAATGAACAAATAAAAGAATATGGAGTAAATGTACATTGGACAAAATCCCTATAAATTCATCGTAGATTTAGCAAATGGAACAACTCTTTGGTTGTTGTTCTTCATCTTGAAGTCACCATGTATGAAGGACAAAAACGTTTGACAATATGTTAAATAACAACCTAGTACCAGACTGACGACAGACAAACTCAAAATTAACCAACAAAATCTGCACAGATAAGATTTATTACATCTATAAATTCCAATATTGCTCAAGTCTGTTATTCAATTGTACGGTTATACTCCTTCGGCTGGTGTAGGTGAAGGATTTGCTCTTAGTCTGACAGGTTCAGAATAACTGCCACAAGGTACTGTAAAATAATATAATGTTAAATTACTCTTAACGATTTTGTTCGTTTATTTCACTAGCAGATATGTTTTGATCTTGTTTGGCCATTTTGATTTTATCGTGATCTTGACAGGCTTAACACAACTTTGTTAAGACAGTTTTAGATTTTAAGTTGGTTTTCAAGATAATTGATTTCAAGGACGATCAAGACGTGTTAAGATAATTCAAGATTAAACAAGATTGACTTGTTATTTTCGTTCAGGAATAAACAAGACGAATTAAGTTTGTTAAGATCAAACAAGATCCTGATTTGATCTTGTTTGATCTGGACAAACTAAACATATCGTGATCGTCCTTGAACGCAGTTATCTTGTTTGATCTTGATAAACTGAACAGGTCTTGAAATGCGACTGAATATCTTACACAGTCTTAACAAAATTGTGTTAAGCTTGTTAAGATCGTGATAAGATCAAAATGGCCAAACAAGATCTAAACATATCTGCTAGTGTTTTGTTATTAACCCAGTAAACTGACTTTCAATATATAATTCAGTTCTAAAAGGAGACCTTCTTGTGAAGAATGCGTTATTTAGCTGAAGAATTGCACTCTTTGTATTTTTGTGTATAACCCTTTTTTACCACACTGAAAAACGTAACCATTGCATCGTACACTTACTTTGCAGTTTGACGTGTACCACTGGTGGAGCAAATCATATTTATTTTATGGGATCACATATTCAGTATTGTGGGTTTCTGATTACTAGTGCTTTCAATAAGTGGCGTTTTTGAAGTTGTACATTTCAAATATTTCGTTTTACCTTTGTTTGTCATGTCTCCGTTTGTGTTGCATTTTCTAATGAAAGTTTTTCGATTTTTCAGTTTCCACTCTCTTCTGCTTATAATAATAAAATTGTTACTCCTTCTTAGCAAACATTGATCATACCGAACTTTTGACACATCAATAGAAAATAATTAACACCAAGACATAAAAAGAGTGTCTTTGAATTTAAGTAATTTTAGCAGATTTTATAAGTTTTACGAGAAACTGGTAAGTTGAATATTTTAAATTTGATGTTGTTATTTAAAGTTTTTGAAGTAACCAGATGACCAGTAATTTTGTACATATAGTCTAGTTCAACTATCAAGGCTTAGATAGAGTACAGAAGCGGATAGATGTATTTGAATCCGTAAAGTCTTAACAATTTGATTTTTATATTTATCGCTAATGTGTGCAATGTTCTATTGCCACCGAGCGACGATAATTCTATTATCACTTCACTGCGCTGATATGAACATATTATCGCCAATCTCTAAGGGACGTTAGCAACAGCATTTAATATGACGTCGCGTGACGTTTCGTGACAAGAATAAGTCCAAGAGAAAAGCGCTATATTTAACCAAAAATAATTTATTTCAGTAAAAAATTATTTCATTGGAAAAGGAAACATATGTCCGATATTTTTCAATGACAGAATTAACGATAAAAACACTATTAGTAATTTTTTTTGCTCGGATGGATTTCTCAGCTCGTATTGCATCTCGTGCTATGCACTCGATGCCATACGAGCAGAGAATTCCTTACTTGCAAAACAAATTACTGATAGTTTATAATTATAAGATATGCCTTTAAAAGTAATTGGGAATGAGAATATTTATTCGGTTCTTTTTATCAAACCAATGAGATGTTTCTGTTCTTCAAAAATTTTTAGGTTAAAAAAATGAAGAAGGATATTTATAATGGATAAAAAAAGAAATATAACAAACGTGTACAAACTGGGTAATGTACAGGTCCAACTGTTGATTCAACTAATAGATTGAATCTCTAAATAATAAATTAAATGGGAATCAGAAATAAAGGCCAAACCCAAATTTTGGATACACAAAATTATTGTTCAATAAATATTTCAAAGACAACACAAAAAGTACCTGATTTGCATGCGATTTATGGTTAAATAGACCCATTTAGAGAAATCTATCCAGAAACAAAACATCTTACACCATTTAAACAGTCTAGAGTAGACCTCTTCTTGGTGTCACGAAACTCTTATCATGATGTTCGGGATGTCTAAATTCTAAACAGTTGTCCTGAGATTTAAATTGAATACTCTTGTCATTGGTAAAGGCCTATGGACATTCCATAATTCATTATTCTATGATAAAAAAAAATATCTGAAAAGTGTCAAAAAGGAAGGGACCGATATACCCGTTTAGGCTATAAATGAAAGTCTAAACTTTTTTGATAGTGCATATATTTAGTTCACAATAAGTCGCCAATTATTTTGAGAATTATTGCTTGCCAAAATAAGAGAGGAACAATACCATTTGCTTTTTTACAAAACGGGAAAGCACAATTGGAAATTTCTTTTTTTAAGAACTGAAAACTAGGAAATGATGCTGATGCAGATAAAACTTTAGGAATAATAGAAGAGAAAACATCTGAGCTCGCACTATTAAGATAAGTGTAAATAAGAGAACATTATATTGGGTCAAAAATGCAATGTGTTGAAAAAATTGAGAGAATCACAAAACATTTCGTAAGCCTAGAAACTCATTTTTTATAATAAAATTATTCGAAAATGTTAAAAAGTTAGATTCAAAATTTATGATCAAGGAAATATTTTAGAACAAGCAAAAAATATATATTTTGAAAATTTTTAATAAAAAAGGAGAAATTGTTGGAGTACCAAATTTGGCCATGTACATCAAGATATTCCAAAATTATATAACATAGCGAAATAAAAACTTGAAGGAGAAATAACCTATGCGGAATTGACATTTGCTATAGCTATAGAAAGAATGAAAAACGAGAACAGTCCTCGATCAGAAACAACGGCAGTAGAATACCGAAGGAACAAAGCACATTTCTGTGTCCAATACGGAATACGTATTCCACAGAAATGTGTTTTCCAAGAAGTGATGAGCCAAAACAGTAAATTAAGATTGGTTTCAAGTCTGTTTTATAAATACAAGATATAAGTTTGCTTTAAATAGTATTTAAGGTGATTCAGAGTATCTAATATCTCAATACACAGATGATACATCACTAAATTTAGTTGGTTCTCCTGTGTTTTGACTTAGAATTACTTCTCCGTATTCCACAGAAAAGTGCTATGATGTCGGGTTTTAATATAAATTTGGAAATGCAAGGTTTTTTTGATTGAAAAGAAAAGATTTACTATACTGCCTGCACCAAGGACCATCGTGTGTTTTTTTTTTTTTTTTTTTTTTTTTTTTTTTTGAAAATACAAATGAAAGATTTGCGCTTGAAAGATCAAGGTATGAATGGTAATTGCATAAATATCACTTGATAGCTGCACAGAGATGACCAGAGATTTTATGTGTGTGCAACTTTTTATTTATTATTAAGATTTTTCCCATTCACAGCAGAGATCTCCCGCCATTTTAGATTTTTCTCATTTTACACAAATGTCATGGAAGAAAAACATACTCATTCAGCTAGGTCGTGAATTAGAAATATTTCTTCACTCTCGATTGTAAAATTTCATGCTCGCTAACGCTCGCATGTTGCAAGTCGAAATTTTACTATGTCAAGGGAAGAAGTATTTTTAAATGTATGTTGATCATGTAGGTGACTTATGAGGTCATTTTTTTTTCTTAACTGTGTCCTTTATAACTTAGTGCAATATATACTAATATTATCTTAATCTTGTATGTTTATTATGCTATAGAGAAATAAATTAGAGATGGGAGGTTGGGGTGAACATAAATTGCTTTAACCCTGTCGCTAGCTCTTGCTATTCCGAGTTCCAAACGTTGCCTTTATTTGTCTTTTTGTCGATTTTTTTTCTTGTGCAATTGCTTGTGGATTATGTGATGTCATTGTAATTTTAGGCCATTACAGGTGTTTCATATTATCTACTCTTCATTAATTATGATTCTTTCCATTATTTACCTTTGTATGCTCTAACACACTCGTATCTGTATGGATTATAGTATGTTGTTTCCCTTCGTCTACGGGCAGATCCTCCGTAACAGTTAACCAAACAACATTTATATCCTGGTTTACAGTTGCAATCATTTCCGTAACATCCACCTCCGTAACCTTGGCAGTAGTATGAAGAGGTGCTTCGTTTTACATTTACGCCACCATAATATGGACACACGTAACAGTAAGAAGTTGATCTTTTTTCTGATAATGTATGAATTTAGGACGTTAAACAAAATGATTTAAAATACTCATGTATTCAAAGTGAAGCAATGAAATTCAAGCGTTCCCTGTAATGACGGTCTTCAGGATATCAATATCTCTATTTTAATATGCTTAGCAACGAATTATGGCATGATATTTATCAATTTTTCTGTGATGCTAATCATGCTACTATTGTTTCGTTTAAGATCAAAATGAACTTAATAGATAATGTATACATTTAGAAAGAGGAATAGAATGATTATTTTAATACTGTAAATTTTAAAAGTAAACGCAATGAAATTCAAACGTTCAATGTATAATAAGTGTAAAAGGATGGCCTTCAAGGTAACAATTTCTCTATTTTTGACAAGGATGGCATTCATGATATTAATTACATGAATGAACCGGTTTTGACTCAACCCTGGATTGACTCACTGATAGTGCGAGGGGTGCCACTTGAGTCAATTTAGCATGAGTGAAGGTGGAAAATATCACTTTTATTATATTTCTTTTTAATTTTTGTGACCAGAAATAGATTTGATGATCGACTGGATAAAATTAGAGTTCAAAATAATCGTACAAACATAGTGTAAATCAAGTAAATAAAAGCTGAGATGAAAACACGTCGCACCGCAAAAATGTCACTAAAGGGTGTTTTTTTCTTCTAAAGCAAGCAAATTTAGGCGTGTGGTGTTCCAAAAACATACCCTTTAGTTCAACTCATTGTGTATTGACCATAACTAAAGACAGACTTCGTGTTCCTGAACCTTTATAACTATTTAAAGGAGTTTGATAAATAATACATTCGTTTAATTATTGGTATATCAGGTTTGTATAAAGGCCAAGGTTAAGTGACAATGTGATAATTTAAACAGTAAAAGGATTGGATTTGTCATGATATACCTCTGAACAATTCTCTTGCAAGTCAATAAAGAGAAGCTATGTACCTGTCAGGGAATATATGATGCTGGGAAGGTTCAACTTAAGACAAGCTGTCGAGGGAAAACACCAACATTTAGTTTAACATGTTCAAGAAATTCAGTTTCAATTCCATTCTGCAAAATACGCCGCAGTTTTAATTGGAAATGCATACGACGGAGAAAAAATTAAATTAAAAAAAAACATCATAATCAGAAGACAATGCGTTTTCAAGTTGAAGAGGGCAACTTCAAGATGAGGAACAAAAAAAAGTGTTGTTCCATTTCTTGATTTTACTGTTTTTAAGATACTTTGTCTCGTGTGCATTTACTCTATAATTTTTTTTTCATTTTTATTAGCACAAAAAAATGAAAATTATATTTAAATACGTGTACTTATATATACGTACTTGGACCTTCAGAAACTTCGGAATAACGTCCTCCACACGTTTTCTGGCACTTCCTATAACTTCTATAATTGTTGGAGTTTCCACCGCACCCATAGTAGTAAAATGGTTTACAATAACCATAATAGACATCGAAATACCATCTTTTTACAGACTTGGGTTTACCTTCATAGTAACGGGAGTTCTTTGACCTGGAACAACTGTAGCCACTGTATGCAGAATATCCTACGTCTTTGGGATTGCCACATTCTAAAATTTAACAAAGCATGTTTGTTTACATAACTTGGAACATCTGTAACCAACTTATGGTGGATAACTGATCTTGGGATTTACACATTCTAACTTTAAACAAGACATTATTTATTCATTTAAATGACCTCGAACATCTGTAAGCATTGTATGGTGGATTTCCACATCCTAAAATTTAACAAGACATTATTTACATGAGCTAGAAAATCTGTAATATTTTACGAAAGGATATGGAGTAAAAAACATGAGACCATAAGACATTTGTTAATTCCAACTGCAATTGATTTTGATGAGCTGTATGGCCATTTCGGAAATTAATTCCTCATCAGAAGCACAAGAATCCAAACATAGGAAATCCGAATAATCAGTCACATCAAATATATAGCCAAGGACAAACCTACGATGGACGGAGTAACCACTGCATGGTGATTACTAAATCCTCTGGATTGCCACATTCTATTATTAAACAAGACACTACTTATTTATTAGTATGACCAGGAATATTTGTATCCACTGAATGGTGGATATCCTACGTGCCTAGGATCGCCACATTCTATAATTAAACAAGACATTATTTATTTATTTACATGACCTGGAACAATAGTACCACTTTATCGTGGATATCTTGCGTCCTTGGGATAGCCACATTCTATAATTTAACGAGAATTATGTTATCTATTCATAAGTATTTGCATAACTTTACCCAGTTCCCAGTTTTGAAAGAAAACAGAAGAGAGGGTTGCTATTTTTATAGAAAACTGTAATCTCCAAATCTCCCCTTTCTCTTTCTATTAAATACTATGTGTTGAGCATGAAAATTTTCTAGTAGAGAATACAAAACTTACCACAATTCCGACTAGCCAATTCATAATATCCTCCATATGATTCGTATGATACACTAGGTGATACACCTGTGACAGATAAAGCTGGTAAGAGAAGACAGAGACAAAAAACAAACAACATGATGTTTGTCTCCAGTTACTTTTGTAGCCTCGAGACTGTAGACACAAGACCATATTAGCACTATTTATATGTAATATAACTAATCTGATTTTGTCCACATAAACATCTAAAGCACGCAAGTAACAGATTGTGTAATATGTAAAAATTTAATTTGAAAAAAAACAACATAATTTGCTTACGTTTGCTGTTGCGTTTCACTTCCTTCATTTTATATTTACATAAAATAAATTTTGTATTCAGGTAGATAATAAGTAGTTCTTTCCGCTATTTTTAATGTGTGACTTTAATAGACATTCTTAGTTATTTGTTCTCTATTAGATTTACAATTGTCCGATTTATGGTCTTCAAAGTGTTTTGATTTGAAGTGCACTGAATAGTCAGTACATTGGTGCTGACCCGAAAACCAATTTAATGTAGAAATAGCAATAATTAATCCGACATTATTTGTAAAAAAAGTTTGATAAATACTTAGGAGCATTTCTTCATGCATAGTCCTCCCCCTATCTGATTCTGGCTTTTCATTTAAATCTCTTTAGTTATATTTTTCTCTATCAGATTTTCAAATGTTCTCTGTATATTTCAGTTATATTTTACTTGTTCTGGGAAAATATCTCATATGGATGCACTATCATACTTTTAAATTTTCGCATTTCAAAATTTTTGTAATTTCTTAATATCAGTCTAACCACCTGTTAATAGAACCCACATCTCACTAAGTCCTTGTCCACCCGATGAGCGTCCTGTGTTTGTCTATATGTTGTATCTGTTCAGTAGCTTGGGGCACTATTGCTTTCGTCGGGCAACGGATGACAGTGATTGTAAGAACACTCTGCCATTAAACTTTATTTTTGTTGACAATCTCTCAACCATACGATAAAGAAGACATGGATGTGAAATTGTTTGACAATGAGCAATAAATTCCACTCAAACCGTTGCTTAAGGCTGTCTTGAACGTACTGAGAGGATTGGGCACAGCTCATTGTTGAAGGCCTCATGGTGACTACAAGATGGAGATCAACAATAAAAGTGTTGTTCCGATGCTTGTTTTACAATGTCTTTTAGAGATTTTGTCTCATAAAACAACGGCAGTAGAATACCGAAGGAACAAGGGAAGCGATGACTACAAAAATCGAAGTCCAAAGACATGGCAAAAACGGTAACAGATAAAAACAAAGACAAAACAAGGACGTGAGACAGCTACAATGCACGGAAATAAAAAGATAACATTAAGAACTAAGTGTATTTACTCCATGTCTTTTATTGTTAATTTACAAATGTTCGGTTTATAGATTTTGAAATGCTTCGATTTGATCTGCACTAAAGACAACTTAGTTATCGAAACTTCAATATGCAGAAACTAAATTAGCATTATCGTTGGTATTTTGGTGTTTTGGACTATCAGAAGTCTATAAATTGAATTTCTTGTATCATTCAAATAACCTGTTACATGTGTATTCATTCAAAATATGTTACAAAGTGAAAAAAGGGTCAGTTTAACGAGCGGTTTACTGTTTCAGCAAAGATGAACAAATTTATGAAAAAAACGATGTTTTCATTCAACTAAATCTTTCAACTGATGTTACAAACATTAAAAAATAATATGTATTTGATTTACAAATATATTTTGCGTCATATTTCTATTTATTTTTTTTCTGCTGTTTAATAATGTATTAACTCATTTTTATCACAACTAGCTTCCACCATTGTCCTTGTTGTATGATATAAATAATTTTGTACGAAAATGCAGGATATGCCAAAATAGAATGCTGCAGATCTGTTCTAACAGAAAGATGTAAGAATCTGTTGATGATAGCCTGTTTTTGTTTTTCAGGTATAGTAACAATGGTAGCATCCATTCCTAGAAATACAAAAGACTACGATAGATTTGGATCTATATTTTGAAGAAGCAATGAATTCGTATTCCGCATTCACTAATTAAAACTACATTTACTTATCTTTTTCTACAAAAATAGTTAACTACAAATATCTCGTCTTTATTCATGAACAAGAATTATTTTCATTTTGTAATTATGTCCCCCAAACCAAGTTTGGGAGACATATTGTGTTTACTCCGTTTCTTATTAAGTCTCCCAAACGAAGTTTGGGGAGACTTATTGTTTTTGTTGCGTTTCTTATTATTAAGTCTCCCAAACTTCGTTTGGGAGACTTATTGTTTTTGTTGCGTTCTCCCAAACGAAGTTTGGTGAGACTTATTGTTTTTGCTGCGTTTCTTATTGTTATTCTTTTTCTTCCGTTTTCCGGCTCAAACTTGTCCACCTGATTTCTCGGACACTAGTTATCAAATCTTAACCAAACTTCACATGGATGATGGAACATCATCCCGAGATGTGCTTTCCAGTCTTGAAATTTTCTTGATGGCGACCGGTGCCATGGAAATGGTAAAAAAAGGCGGGAAAATCAAAGTGCTCGGAATTGGATGAAATTTGACAGGAACGTTGCCTTACATGTGTACAACTGACTTCTTGTGTCCAAGACTTCAAAATGGTGACCGGTACCATTGAAATGGTAAAAAAAGGCGGGAAAATCAAAGTGCTCGGAATTGGATGAAATTTTACAGGAAGGTTGCCTGACATGTGTAGAATTGACTTCTGGTCTCCAAGACTTCAAAATGGCGACCGGTGCCATGGAAATGGTTAAAAAGGCGGGAAAATCAAAGTGTTGAGAATTGGATGAAATTTTACAAGAAGGTTGCGTAATATCTGTTGAATTGGAATGTTGTCTCCAAGACTTCAAAATGGCCATCTCATCTGAAGACTTAGATTTCTGACATGGGAGTTCGTTTGGGAGACTTCTTGTGTTTGCATCCAAACACAATTAATACTAGTTATTATTATTATTCTTCCATCTTTCTTTATTCTCGTCGCAATGAACTTGTCCATTGAAAAACTCAGAGATCATAAGACCTAGAGCTTTCAAACTTGGCAGCATACTAGCCCTATGTATCTAAATGTGCAGTGAGAAAAATTTTTTCAAAGGGGGGTCCATTAAGGGTACTTTTGGGGGTGTCAAATAGGGGTGGGGTCGTCCTATAGTAATCCTATGGGAAAATGAAATTTTTAATGATTTTCACCATATACTTCATTGTTTCTCAAACACTATAAACACTAGCTCCATGAAACTTCATGGGAAAGATGAGGGTCATGTAAGAAAGGTTTCCACAGCATTGGAAATTTCAAAATAACTACTGTTGCCATGGAAACCATACCAAAAAATGGAAATTTTGGGAAAATAGTAGTTTCTGTTGATAATAGTATTTTAATTACAGCAATATGTATTATTTAGCTTATAAGGGGAACCCCTGCCCAATTTTTTTTTT
>MJUU01038534.1:73754-83996 GCA_002080025.1 Modiolus philippinarum | reverse complement strand
AAAAAAAGGAATTTTGAGAAATATGTATTAAATAGGTTATAAGGGGAACCCTGCCCAAATTTTCTTTGGAAAAAGATCTGAAATTGGATGTAATGGACAAAAGAGCATTTGGTTGCCATGGAAACAAATCCAAAAGCATTTTTTTGGGGAAAATCAGGTTTTCTGATAAAAAAGAAGGAATTTTTAGAAATATGTATTACACAGCTTATAAGGGGAATCCCTGCCAAATTTTTTTTTGGAAAGGGTCTGAAATTGGGTGTAATGGACAAAAGAGCATTTGGTTGTGATAAAAGCAAAATCAGAAATTATTTTTTTTTACATAGGTTATGAGGGGAAACCCCTACCCAAATTTTTTTCAAAAGGGAGTCTCGTAATGCCTTGGTATCCGATATGGGAGTTCGTTTGGGAGACTTTTGTGTTTCGCTTGCGAACACAGTTATTACTTGTTATTATTCTTCTTTCTTTCTTCTCGTCCGCATGAACTTGTCCGGAGTAGATCTCAGAGACCTTTTAACCTAGAGCTTTGAAACTTTGTATAATGTTCGCCTCATGTATGTAGTTGTGCATAATCTAAAAATGTTTAGATTGGGGTCCATTAAGGGTACATTTAGGGGGCTCAAATAGGGGTGGGGTCCTCCATGTTAACCCTATGGGAAAATGAAATTTTGAATTTTTTTCACCATTTTTTCACTGTATCTTGAAAACTAGTTACTGTAACTTCATAGGAAAGATGTTTGTCATGTAAGAAAGGGTCCCACAGGAATAGAATTTCAAAATTTGAACCGTTGCCATGGAAACCATACAAAAAAATTGAAATTTTGAGAAAACGCATTTATTATATGTATTTTCATTACAGCTATATGTATTATTTAGTTTATAAGGGGAACCCCTGCCCAAATTTTTTTTTGAAACAAGGTGTATAATTCATTGTGATGGATTATGGAGCATTTGGTTGCCATGGAAACCAAGCGAAAAAGCTATAATTTTGTTTAATTAGTACTGTTGCCATGGAAACCATACAAAAAATTGAAATTTTGAGAAGACATGTTTATTATTGATAATTGTATTTTCATTACATCTATATTGTACTATTTAGGTTATAAGGGGAACCCCTGCCCAAATTTTTTTTAAACAAGGTATGAACTTCATTGTTTTGGATAATGGAGCATTTGGTTGCCATGGAAACCAAGCCAAAAAGCTATAATTTTGAGAAAAATGTGTTTTCTGCTGTATATTATGATTTTATTTCAACTATATATATATATATAGTAAATTATAAGGGGAACCCCTGCTCAAATTTTTTTTGAAACAAGGTATGAAATTCATTGTTATGGATAATGGAGCATTTGGTTGCCATGGAAACCAAGCAAAAAGACTATAATTTTGTTTAATTTGTACAATGCCATGGAAACCATACAAAAAATTGAAATTTTGAGAAGACATGTTTATTATTGATAATTGTTGTATTTTCATTACAGGTATATTGTACTATGTAGGTTATAAGGGGAACCCCTGCCAAAATTTTTTTTAAACAAGGTAATAAATTCATTGTTATGGATAATGGAGCATTTGGTTTCCATGGAAACCAATCCAAAAATCTATAATTTTGAGAAAAACATGTTTTGTGCTGTGTGTTATGTTTTGATTTCAACTGTATATATAAAGTAAGTTATAAGGGGAACCCCTGCTCAAATTTTTTTTCAAAGGGGGTTTTATAACGCCCAGAAATCCGATATTGGAGTTCGTTTGGGAAACTCTTGTGTTTCGCTTGCGAACACAGTTATAACTTGTTATTTTTTGTTTTTCTTCTTCTTTCTTCCGCTCAATTCTTGTCCGACACGTTTCTCGGAAACCATTAGTCCAAACTTCATGAAACTTCACAGGAATGTTGGCCTATATGAGTAGATGTGCACGCACATTTCGAAATTTTCAAAATGGCCGCCGTTGCCATGGAAACGGAAAAAAAGCGGGAAAATTCAAAGTGCTCCGATTTGGATGAAATTTTGCAGAAAGGTTGTCTGGCATGTGTAGAATTGATTTTTAGCCTCAAAATTTTCAAAATGGTGGCCGTTGCCATGGAAACGGAAAAAAGGCGGGAAAATTCAAAGTGCTCCGAATTGGATGAAATTTTGCAGAAAGGTTGTGTGGCATGTGTAGAATTGATTTTTAGTCTCATAATTTTCAAAATGGCGGCCGTTGCCATGGAAACAGAAAAAAGGCGGAAAAATTCAAAGTGCTCCGATTTGGATGAAATTTTGCAGAAAGGTTGTCTGGCATGTGTAGAATTGATTTTTAGCCTCAAAATTTTCAAAATTGCGGCCGTTGCCATGGAAACGGAAAAAAGGCGGGAAAATTCAAAGTGCACCGATTTAGAAGAAATGTCACAGGAGTATTTTCTGGCAAGTGTAGAAAAAGATTTTAAGACTCAAAATTTCCCAAATGGTGACTGTTGCCATGGAAACGGAATAATAGGCGGGAAATTTAAGTTGCTCAGATTTGGATGAAATTATACAGGATGGTTGTCTGACATATGTAGAAAAGAATTTTTACTTTCTGAAATATCATAATAAAAGGTTGCTGTTGTCATGGAAACTTTATGGAAAACATTCACAGTGTTCGTTTGGGGGACATCTGTAACGCTCTGCGTTACAATAATCAATATTTCTATTGGTGTTTCTGAACATATTAATCATAATTGTATCTTTTTTATTACATTGAAAAGGGTAGATCTATTTTAAATGTTTTGATAATATGGCGTATCGACATGATATTTCATTCTAGAAACGCCTCTTTTTGGGGTAATATCACGCATACATAGACAAAAGTAAAAATGCCTCACGATTACTGAAAATATGTCATATTTTGGGAAATTTATAAAACATAACAGGCATCGAAATCATATGTCCTTCTACACCGCTCGGTCAAAATACAAACGTCTTAAGGTGCAGTGTTATTTTAAATAAAATCACCTTTTTCAAAACATTATCTTGAAGTTATTTCTTGTCCGATTAAATTACATGTATTACTGTTAAGCTCTGTAATATCAATAGTTTCTTCAAATAATTTTGAAATATTATTGTGGTTTATGATTTAAGAGGATTCATTACTTTAGCACAGATTGAAATTTTCAATTATTCAAGCCCGAGATGACATAAATCACATTTGGACGCTCATGGCTTCCGTGGATTTGTTGGAACATCCCTTTCTCTGAAAACATTTGGTTTTAACTCACTCAATGCATCCTCATTATAAAATCACGAATCAAGGGAGTCGTTCGGGGGCCTTTGCCGATTCAAAAAGGTATGTTGTGTTTGGTTGTAGATCCACGTTTTTTTTAGAGACCAATTTAGAGGGAAAAGTGTGCTACGGTGAAAGGTAGGTGTGCAGTGTACTTAATTACTAATTGGTAATATATTAAGTTAGCACACCATTGGGTACTAAATATGCTCCTCCACTCGCAGACTTATTTTTATATTCTGACGAAACATCGACAAAAACTTCGTACAATTCATTAGCAATTCGACGGGTTCCATTTGTGAAGCAGAACAGGCTTCCCTAACGGATTACATGATGATACCTTCAGTCTATGTAAGTTTTGAACTTCTTAGGCTGTATTTCAGTATTTTTCTTCAAGTTTTAGTTTCCTGTTTTTGTCTTTGTCATTTCTTTAATTGCGTTGTGTCTGAACTGCCATGCTTTCTTTTTTTATTTCTGGTTTTGATTTTATACTCTTCTGCCTTTTGCCTGGAAGAAAACTAGTAAATTAAAGACATTTTATTTTAAATACATTTTTTTTTCCATTGGTGGTTGATCCATCTAAATCAATTTAACTGTCAAGGTCAAAGTTTTATTGAACCCTGATCTGTACCTCTGAATGTATCGAGGTATATGATCTTCAGATGTGTGATTGTTTATATAGGGTTAATGACCTTCTATTATGTATCACCCTATACAATTGTGTATGTACTCTATATTTCTGTATATAACAATCTGCGTTCTGGCATGTATCCATGTAAACAACATATTACTTGATCTTTTGACTTGTATCTCTTTAAATACCAGGGAAAATGACTTTCTAGTATGTCTCTTGGTATTTATCGGGGTACTGTGCTTTTTGATAAATATATCTGTATATACTTGTACTTAATCTTCTTACGAGTATCTCTTACTATACCGGGCACTTGACTTTCTGACGTGTATCCATATATATACTGGGGTACTCAATCTCCTAATATGTATCTCTCTATACACCGGGTAATTGACCTTATGACATGTGTCTCAGCGTACTTGAACTTCTGTTCCTGTATAAAGCAGGGTACTTGATCTTCTAATATGTATAAACCGGGGTATCTGACCTTGTGACATGTGTCTCTAACTCTCTATATATGCCAGGGTACTTGAACGTCTGTTCCTGTATAAAACGGGGTACTTGATCTTCTAATGTGTATATACTGGGATATCTAACCTAATGACATGTGTCTCTATATATGCCAGGGTACTTAAACTTCTGTTCCTGTATAAAACGGGGTACTTGATCTTCTAATGTGTATATACTGGGATATCTGACCTTGTGACATATCTCTCTACATATGCCAGGGTAATTGAACTTTGTTCCTGTATATTGCGGGGTACTTAATCTTGTTATATGTATAAACGTGCTTCTCTATATATACAAGAGCACCTGACATGCTGAAGTTTATATCAATATACTGAAAAAAACTTGACCTTCCAATGTGTATCCTTGGACATACCGTGCTAGTTGACCTTGTGATGTGTATCTCTGTACATGCCGTAGGAGTTGATCTGAGGACTATCTCTCTACACACTAGTATATAACAAAATACCGACGCCACTATGAATTTAGTTTTTGTATATGAGCATTCCGACAACTTATGTCTCTTAAGTGCAGATAAAATCAAAACATTTGGAAATCCATGAACCGAAATATGTGTAAAAGCTGATAGAGAATGAATTACCAAAAGAATTTAAAAAGGAAATCCAAAATCAGCTATGGACAGAGCTATGAAAAAGGAAGATACTCCTTAGGTTTTAACCAAATTTTCTTAAATTTAGATATTTCAAGTTTGCAAATAAAATCGGACTTCGGGCCATCACCAAGTACTGGCTACTGGGTTGGTGAATACCATCGTCCCACTAGTAACAAATAACAAAATACCGAAGTCACTGTGAATGTAGTTTCTGCATATGCGCATTTCGACAACTTATGACTCTTCATTGCATATCAAACCAAAATATGATCAAAATCATGAACCGATCTATGTGTTAAAGGTGATTTGACCTCCTGATTTATATATTTGTATATACAAGGGTTATTGACCTTCTGATGTGTATCTGATGTGCATCTGTAAACCGTGATTTTTTATCTTCTCATGTGTCCCTGTATATTCAAGGGTATTTGATCTTCAAGTGTGTATTCCATATATACCGGGATTCTTGTCTTTCTTATTGTATCTCTGTATATATGGGGTACTTGACTTTCTAATATGTATCCCTGTTTGTACAGAGGTACTTGACCTTTTGATGTATTTGGATCCCTGTATGAACTAAAGTATTTGAACTCTGTATATATTTGAGTATCTAACCTTTTACCCTTGTATTATAACGTCAAATGTCGTGGAAACTATTACCTTTGTATGCTCTAACACACTCGTATCTGCATGGATTATAGTATGCTGTTTCCCTCCGTCTACGAAAACCTCCTCCGTAACAGTAAACCAAACAACATTTATATCCTGGTTAACAGTTGCAATCATCTCCGTAACATCCACCTCCGTAACCTTTGCAATAGTAGGAGTAAGTACTTTGTTTTGATGGTCCCTTAAAAGATGGGCACATGTAACAGTAAGACGTTGATCTTTTTTTCTGAAATATTTATGAATACAAGTAAGTTAACATTGTGTATACATTTAGATTGTTCAAAGTAAAAGAGAATGATACTTTAGTGTTCCAAACTGTTAAAAGAAAAAGCAAAGAAATTTGTTAAATTACAAAATACAGAAGACGCTGTAAATTTTACTTATGCAGATGTCCTTTTGGACAACTAATGTGCTTTCAGTGCAGATCAAATGAAACATTAAGAAGGCCATAAACCGAAAGATATATAAGCTGATAAGGAACAAATTACGAATAGGATTCAAATAGAAATCCAAATCCTACTCAGGACAGAGCTTCGCAAGAGGAAGATATGCCATAGCTTTGAGCAAAATGGACAAAAAATTTGAGATTTCAAGTTTTCTTATAATTTTTTTTTTGCCACTACTGAAGTACTGACCTGCTTTCAAATATTTCCTTGATGATGAACATCAAGGGATGATTTATCACATATCTCTGATTATCATGTTGACTTTGCCGATATTAAATATTTGAAGATCAAAATGATTTTCCACACGCGAAAAAGAGTGGTCAGCGTTTCAGACAATGTAAGTATTTATTGGAATCTGTTATTGTTATAAAAGGGATGACAGGAAACATCTACGACAGCTGAAAATAACAGTTGCATGCTACAATCATGTATCTATCATACAATATCAATTCAGTTTAAGTTTCTGGTCTGCAATGTATGTCATAGTATTATTTGAAGAGGCCTGAAATGGGACCGAAATTTAAAAAAAAAACATTAAGATACCGGCATTATTTTCAGAATCTTTACCAAAGGAATTTATATTTCTTTAATCCTTTCGACAGTAGAAATAAAGATGACATTCACCGAGTTTAAAAAACCCTATATTAGTCTGAGATAAAAACCAGCTAAGGACAAAGCTTTCGAAAAAGGGGTTCTAATCTATTTCCTTCGGTATTCTACTGCCGTTGTTTCCTTGTCATTTTGGTGAATTATTTGCTATTTTTAAGTGTTTTAGAAAAGGGGCAACATCCTTTGATTTCCCCTTTGATTAACTAAAGTAATACAAGGAATTGCTAGGCTCATAGTACTTATTAAATGATTATTGATTTCCAAAGACAAAAAAAAATACAAAAACAACACATACTATAAATGCATCTGTTATTGATTTGCCCTTTATTTACTTATTATTTTTATGAAAGTAAAACTTTTGAATAACTAAATACCGAAGTTACTGAGAATTTACTTTCTGCAGATGCGCATTTCGACAACTTATGTCTCTTCAGTGCAGATAAAATCTAAACGGCTAGAAGACCATAAACTCAAAGATATTCAAAAACTGAAAGAGTACAAAAAACCATTATGATCTCAATTTAAAGCCAAAACCAGCCAAGGACAGAGCTTTGCAAGAGGGAGATACTCTTTAGTTTTCAACAAAATTTACCAAAATTTAGATATTGCAAGTTTCCAAAAAAATAATCGGCTTTCAGGTCAGCATCGAAGTACTGACTACTGGGCTTCTGAATACCCTTGGGGACTAACAGTCCACCAGCAGTGGCATCGACCCAGTGGTAACAAAAAACTAAATACCGAAGCGATAATTACATGAGCTGGAACATTTGTAACCACTGTATGGTGGATGTCCTACGTCCTTGGAATTGCCACATTCTAAAATTAAACAAGACATTATTTATTTACATGAGCTGAAGCATCTGTAGCCACTGTATGGTGGATATCCTACGTCTTTTGGATTGCCACATTCTATAGTTAAACCAGACGTTATTTATTTACATGAGCTGAAACATCTGTAACCATTGTATGGTAGATATCCTACGTCCTTGGGATAGCCACGTTCTAAAATTAAGCAAAATGGAGGAAATTCACATGAGATAGAGTCGCTACAATACATAGTAAAACAAAGCAATGGACCAGGCTTTTATTGTTGTTCTTCATCTTGACGTTGCAAAAATTTAAAAAGACCCCTCTAAACAGCGTTTAAAGGATAGATATTTGGACGATATTTTGGCTTTGAATAATCCTGAATTTTTGAATTTCCAGATGAACATACTTTAAATAAATCCAATAGCAGCAGTGATCATACTCCTTTTCTTGATCTTGATATATCAATAAATCAACTAAAGTGTATGATAAAAGGGACGATTTCTCTCTTCCTATAGTTAATTTTCCTCATCTCGACGGCTATAATCCGTTACCCCTTCTTACGGGGTCTACATTTCATAACTTGCTCGATATGCACGAGAATGTAGTGATGTTTCTGACTTCAACTACCGAAATCTTTGTCTAACTGAAAAACTTCTACATCAAAGGGTTGGATAAAAAAATTTTCTAAATTTTATTATAGATGCATTGACTTATTAAGAATTATTAAGAATTGTTTAATCTCGACTTCTGGTTTTTGTTGGCAAAAATATTGATTAGCTCTTAACTGCTTTAAACCATAACTAAATTAAAACAAATTTTTCCTATTGGTAGTATTTGGCAACGGCAGTAGAATACCGAAGGAACAAGGGAAGCGATGACTACAAAAATCGAAGTCCAAAGACATGGCAGAAACGGTAACAGATAAAAACAAAGACAAAACAAGGACGTGAGACAGCCACAATGCACGGAAATAAAAAGATAACATTAAGAACTAAGGCACTCATAGTGTGAACTCCCATGAAAACCGGGAGTGACATCAGGTGCTCCGGAAGGGTAAGCATGTCCTGCTCCACTAGCGACACCCGTCACACGATCAGTGAGGTGTGTATTGTTTTGAAAGTTCTGATTTGTAGCTGATTGGAATTGCCATTTTCTAACCCTTAGACAAAACCAATAAAGATCCATGGTACTTGTTGCTTCTCTAACCCTAAAACAGTACCATAGTGAAAATTATTATTGCAATTAGCATTGCACAATATCATGTTCTTCTTTCATAATTGATTAAATTGTTTCACGAAAACTGTTTAGAAGTATTTCAAATGAAGTTTAATATGTATGAAGGCTTGATATCATAGTCAACGGAAAATATGTCCTTAACTAGCTGTAAATAACTTCGAGCATTCGTCTTGATAAGTTTGACTTTTTTCTAGTTTGATTTTTACTGTGAGTCTTTTTGTGTATTTATTTTTTAGCCATTCACCAAGAAAACGAGTTTAAACCTACCGCTATTTTTGTCAGGAATATGTTGGCCATTGGTTTGTCCTTGTCTTCTAATAAAATTTTAGTTTCTTGATATTCAGGTTATGTGACTTGGTTTGTTTCCATTGAATTATTTACTTTTTTACCTTTTTGGGACCATTTAGGGCTTGCTTTATGGTGTGAGGTTCCTCATTGTGTTGAAGACCGTTCGGTGACCCATAGATGCTTTGTTTTGGGTCGTTTTAACCTGGAGATGGGATGTTGTCTCCTTGACATTTACCCCATTTCCTGTGCATCGCACGATGCAGGTTTGCCAACAAACATATAATGCGGGATCGTCAACAAAGGGCGGCATCGTCAACGAATATCAAATAACTGGCAAAGAGTCCTAACAACTACCGTCATCCGTTGCACGACAAAAGAACCATAACATTTAAACAACCACAGGGCACTCATCAAGTCAACTGCAAAAAAGGTTGACATTATAAAAGAGAGGGTTGGGCGTCTTAAACAGATGGTCAAAATGGTGTTTTGAAACTGCAAAAAATAAAAATTTTAATGCAAAAAATTTTGTATCGTTTTTACAAAATACACGCCGTTATCCAAGGGAATTTGTCTAGGTAGCCAAGATATGGCATGACCACTGAAGCTCTCCTCTAGTGAGAGTGCAGCTTGCCCTTGTAGCTAGGTGGAGAAATTCAATATATCAACTGGATCTCTAAAACAACATGAATATACCTATTAATTCTTTAGTAATTGATAACTATATTTTTGCCAGTAAATCATATACACAGTATTAAAGAAACAAAAGAAAATAATAATTTAGAGTGTGTTTGAGGTGAGGATCTCTCAAATAACAAAATACCGAAGTTACTGTTAAATTTATTTTCTGCAAATGCGGATTTCGACAACGTATGTCTCATCGGTGCATATCAAACTAGATGTTGTCGGAAACGACAGCTATCCCCGCACTCCCTGTTTGACACAGAAAACAGTTGTTATACACCCTTGGCATAATTTTTTTCATTATCTTTGAAATCTACCTATTGATAGTCATTATTGTTACTAAAAGAATTCTAGGATATATGGTTGCTAAGTAGAATTCCAAAAAATAAGTGGTCTTTGAGACTTTCAGGAAATTTACCAAAATTGGAATCAAATATTTTTGAAATCCAATTGATGAAAATGTTCGTCCTAAACTACACAAACATTTTAAGTATGGATGCTAGGTAGAATTCCAA